>SDVV010025279.1:0-12449 GCA_016164225.1 Gammarus roeselii | reverse complement strand
CAACCTGCTCTTCATATTTTTCTTTAGAATAAACTATATATATCCGTTATTTACTACGATTTGTATGTACTAGGCCTACTCTGTATCCGCGCTAGAATTACCCTTTTAAAATTGTTAAATTTCTTTTCATGTTAAACTTTATTTATAGCCGCACCAAATTTGCTTGGTGCCTGTGTCAAATTTATTGTGTTAATTTGCTACTTAGATACTCTGTTAGACCAACCCCAGCTACGTTTAAACCTGCTGCGACTGCGTTTAAACTGCTCTTAAACTCTTAATCTACGCGTCATCTTATTCACAACTCTTCGACCGCCCTACGGGGGAGTCTGCATTAACTTCGCGTTGGGACTCCGGTGTAACATTGAAGCAAATAATAAATGAATAAATAAATACCTACCGCCCTACGGGGGAGTCTGCATTAACTTCGCGTTGGGACTCCGGTGGAACATGAAAGCAAATAATAAATAAATTAGCCACCCCTTTTTTGGGGGATTCGGCCTAGTGTCTGAACTTTTCATAATTAAAGTACTAATATTTTTTTCGTGTTTTTAGCCATTTATTTTAAGAGGTCTCAATCCGATTTTTTAATATGATATCCACGATGGATAGTAGTTAGTTTAGTGCACGTATTTTTGTAACTGTAATAATCATGTTTCTGCGTTCGAGGAGGCCCTTTGAATCGACGGTAGTCTTTTTTTTCATCAGCTGAACCAGTTGTCATCCACTACTACTGGTCTCGTTACTGGCGAAGCTACTACTACTGGTCTCGTTACTGGCGAAGCTACTACTACTGGTCTCGTTACTGGCGAAGCTACTACTACTGGTCTCGTTACTGGCGAAGCTACTACTACTGGTCTCGTTACTGGCGAAGCTACTACTACTGGTCTCATTACTGGCGAAGCTCTTGTGTTACTAATGGAAAATGCACACTGAACGGCTCAGTCGGCACACTTTGAAACTGTGTAGGTACATTTGTTCAGTTAATCGGGACATTATATCAAAGAAGACATAAGTTCTCATTGCCTACCTGATAATTTGAACGGATACCAGAGAATTACAATATTTTGTTTTATTATATTGTCTAAACATTTGGTGCTATCCGACGTCACTCCGGCGATCGCCGTCATGGCCTCAGAGGACTCTGAGATCAAAAGTATCCAGTACACCTCATCATATTTAATACATCTTAAACAGTAGGAGAAGACGCCACAAGGCCTGGACCAGATGCTGTTGGGGTGAAAAATTGTTTTGTAGTCATTTATTCACAGGAAAATCTCCAGTGGGACCGAGTTATAACCAATTGCACGTGGAGGTTAGAAGCAGGAAAGGTGCTGCATCTCGAACAACTCTATAAAGCGTCGATTACTTCTCACCTTATCAATTTTGGGGTGGATGGATGATTATTCATTTTACAGATCAGTGACACTTTATTTAAGTAATTTAGTATTTTATATTTCGTAAGCTCTATAATTTATCTGCGCCCTTTTTTCATGGCGATAAATTTTCGATTTGTTATGTAATTATGTAACGTTAGACGCCTGCAGGGGCCTTAGGTGGACTATGCGGTGTGTTAGTTAGTCAAGTCCAACCTACGGTGGGAGAATTTGCGCTGTACCGGGCGCCTTGTAAATGTAAGAGCACAGATAGGTGTTTTGATGGCTAAGTGGTGAAATAACGTTGATGTTGATCTTAGAGAGTAAAAGTCTTGAATGGAACTGTGCGTGGAGGGGACGAGGCGAGTCGAGGTAGTATGAGGCGAGTGGAGACTAGTCGAGACGAACCGAGGCTGGTTGAGACTAGGTGACCCAGGAATGCGGTAAACTCGTAGGACCCGTGGGGCTCGGGGGACCCGGGGGTTTCGAGAACCTGGGGTACTTGGAATGAGGATTTGGGGGAACCCACTTGGACCCTTCCAGGACCCTTTGGGACACCCTTGAGACTCTTTGGGACTCCCCTGAAAAACTTTGGGACCCGCTTGAGACCCCTCTGAACCCTGGGACCCCTGCTTCCCTCTCCCCACGCTGTAAAACCCATACATATAAAAATGTATATATGTGAAATGCTTGAGGTGAACAATTCACCCTTAGTCTGCTGATTACTGGCGCAGAGGGCAAGGGTCGCGTCGAAGCTGGTCGATGTGCGTCGAGATCAGTCGAAACATGTTGAGGCTCGTCGAGTTGGTCGTGACGAGCCGAGACTGGCCGAAATGATTCGAGACAAGCCGAGATGAGCTGAGACGAGGGGTCTCGAGGGACCCGGGGAGCTCGGGAAGACCCGGGCTCTATTATTGGGACCTAAAGGACCTCTGCCCCCCACCCTATCCCCTAAACAATGAGTGTCAAATCAATAATCCGAGCAGTTTTTTCCTCCCGTGACGAACCTGCCCCTGTTTTCTTCACGATCCACAACTTTGTCATGTATAATCTATAATGCTGGTGAATTTGTGTGGGAGTTTCTGTTTGTGATGTTATGAATAGGTGTTTTTTCTTCAGTCTGTGTTCGCTCACGCGTGCACGGACCATATGTAGTTTCAGGGGTTGACCTAGACTGCTTAGCTATGAACCCTGTGCTGCGTTGTGGTTGGAGTTGTACCAATTTCGACGATACTATATGTGCGCACTGGCGCGCGTGCGTAATACTCTTGGAGTTCTGAGTGGCTGGAGGTGGGGATTCATTCCGTCTGAGTCTTTATCTTACCCGAAGAACTAAATTGTACCTCTACTTAACTAGACCGCGTAGCTGTAAACATTGTGTTGCGTTGCTGTCAGAGCTGACTTTGTCCGTATTGCCGTAAACCTTGTATCAGTCTCAACGATGATACATGTGCGTACTAGCGTGCGTGCATATTACTCTTGAAGTTCTAAATGATTGGAGCCAGGATTCTATTTGTCTGAGTTTTGCCTGAGTGAATTAGGTGTACTGTAGTCGACCTTCTAGGTCGTGGAGCGTTGCTGTCGGAGCTGACTTTGTCCGTGCAGCCGTGGACCTTGTGCTGGTCTCGACGATGCTACCTGTACGCACTGGCGTGCGTACATAATACTCATGAAGTTCTCAATGATTGGAAGCGGAGGTCCATTTCGTCTAAGCGTTTTTGTAATGCGCACCAGCGTGCGTCTGACATTGCTAAAATTTTCACATTTTTTTAACTTTAAAAGCGTTTTTTTTATCTCACACTGAGTCGTGCGAGCCTACGGGAATCCATGATCATCGAGCCCTACGTTGGGGTGAATGGATGATTATTCATTTCATAGATCATTAACACTTTATTTTAGTATTTTAGTATTTCTTCTTGCTTGAGCTCCATTATCTTTCTCTGCCTTTTTTTCATGGAGGTAAATTTTGAATTGGTTATTATTATTATATGTATCGGGAGGGGGACTTAGGAGACCGGCTGGATTTGGGGGGATCAACTTGGACCTTTCTGGGGCCCTTTGAGACACCCTTGAGATCCTTTCGGACCTTTTTGAGAAACTCTGGTACCCTTTAGAGGCCCCTCTGAATCCTGGAACCTCTGTTGCCTCCTCCCAGCGCTGTAAAACCCATGCACAGAAAAATGTTTATGTGAGATGCTTGAGTCGAACAATTAACCATTACAGTCCGCGTCGAGGCTGGTCGAAGTGCATCGAGATCAGTCGAAACATGTTGAGGCGAGTCGAGTTGGTCGCGACGAGCCAAAATTGCCCGAACTGATTCGAGACAAGCCGAGACCCCTCGTCTCGGGGGACTCTGGAAGACTCGGGGGACATGGGTTACCCTCCGGGATTCATCAGGCTCTTTTGCGACCCAAGGGACCAATGCCCCCCCCCGCCCTATCCCCTTAAACAATCCGTTTGAAATCAATAATCTGAATAGTTTTTCTGCCCATGACGAACCTGCTCTTACTTTCTTTTTCACGATCCACGATATTATAACGCTGGAGTATTTGTGCGGGAGTTCGTGTTTGTGATTTTGTGAATGGGTATTTTTTCTTCAGTCTGTGCCCACTCGCGCGTGCACGGACCATATACAGATTCTGGGGTTGACCTGGGCTGTGCAGCTATAAAACCTTGTGACGCGTTGCGGTTGGAGTCTATCTAATCCGTGAAGCCATAGACCTTGTACCAATTTCGACGATGCTGTCTGTGCGCACTGTCGCGCGTTCTTGTTATTCATGTAGTTCTGAGTGGTTGGAAGCGGAGATTCGTTTTGTCTGAGTCTTTATCTTGCCTGAATAAATAAATTGTACTATAAATCAAATAGACCGCGTAGCTGTAAATATTGTGTTGCGTTGCTGTCGGAGCTGAATTTGCCCGTGTAGCCACTGACCTTGTACTAATTTCGACGATGCTACCTGTTCACACTAGGGTTCGTACATATCACTCTTTAAGTTCTAAAAGATTAGAAGCGGAGGTCTGTTTCGAGTAAGCGGGTTTCTTTTGCCCACCAGCGTGCGTCTGACATTGCAAAAAATTTCACTTTTTTTCTAACGTTGAAAGCGTTGTTATGCTTTTTCCTCGCACACTAGGGCGTGCGAGCCTACAAGAATCAATGATCATCGAGCCCTACGGGGGAGCCTATTATGGCTCACGTTAAGGCTCTGGTGGAACTGAGGCGCAAATCAAATCTAATCAAACCTCATCAATTGCTCATAGAGGTTAGAAGCAGGAAAAGTGGTGCATCTCGATCAACTCTATAAAGCGCCTGCTACTTGATGAAAAAATCCCAATCGGCACAAAGGTTTCTGGTGACTCTTCGAGCTCCGGTGAGATGACTCCCTTAGACTAACCCATCTCTTCGTATGAACTTTAGGAACATTAAATAAATAAATAAAATCTGATAACATTTTGTTTCAAAAAAGTACACCAACAATTACAACACGAATTTAAGAATACCTTTGGTATATAGGATACTAGGATAGGATACTTACATTTGTACATAGCGATTACGATCTTCCTTAATACATGTCCTTTACAATAAAGTATAATTACCAATCTTTACACTAAATGACGTAAGTTTGTCAGCTTCTTTAAATGCCGCGCAATATTTCTGAAAATGCTGTATAAAAGACGCAAATTGGATACATCTTCCAGTTTTGTTCGAATTCGCGTTTGCAATATCGTCAAAGTACAAGGAAGAGAGGAAATTGGATATTCAAACGTTAGCTTTACCGAATTTGTGCTGTTTGTTAAAATAATAATGTCCTAACAGTCAATAGTTATCATATGCATAGTGAATAAGTCAAATAGTATATACATCAAAATGACTCATTTTTTAATTGTTGGAATAATGTTTCATTAGTAATTGTATAGAAATAAGAAAAATCATGAAGATATGATGACCGGTTTGTAACAGAAATTTATTACAAATTTTAAATTCGTTGAGATAATCGGGTTCACAAACTTGCAACCTCAAAGATACATTTATTTCGATAACTCTTAGACAAATTGGTGTAGATTTTCTACAAGTTAAATCCTCAAATATATCTACAAACATTATTGGTAAAGCACTCAGTTCAGTTAGTTGTATCAGAGCGGGTAGTTTGATGTATTCACCAATCCGCCCAAAACAATTACACTGTAGGGTACGCTCAGAAAGTATGTACACGAACACATGACGGCCGTAAACGGTGACGGGAAGCCGTAGATTTAATTTGATCGAACCAAATGACATGATTAAGTTACGAAGGAAATTCTTCCCCGGTCATATTCGAATAAATCGTTTGTGAATCCCGGCTGCACAGGTATCCCTACAGACCATTTAGAATATGCTTCAGTGGATAGATGAACTCTGTTGTATTAATCCCGGCTGTACAGGTATCCCTACAGACCATTTAGAATATGCTTCAGTGGATTGATGAACTCTGTTGTATTTACATACACACGAGTGTGTTACTTGGTACTCGCCTGGTCATGTTATATCGCACAATTTTAGATACGTCCCTAATCTAATCTATTCGCACATTAAGTTCGACAATGAAGTCTAGAAGTATTCCTTACATTGAACGAATTAACTCAGTTCATACGCTAGCTGGTCTTCCTCTCCAGCTTTAAAATCTGCCTAGCAGGCCTACTGTATTGGTTTATCAGGAGAGGACGGATGAAGCTTGTTTATACGCCCTCCTTCACTGTCAGATGTAGAAGCAATTTTGGCAATTGTGTTCGCAGGATCCTTCCGCGTGTTTCTGTTTCAGTTTCTGATCATCGGTGATGCGTTCAGAGGCCTGTCCGTCGGTCTGCGGTCTCTTGTGGCAGTCTTCTTCTTCGTCGCAGTCTTCAGCGGGGGGAGGTGGCACGGGTGGGGGCGACTGTTGGGAGCCGCCCACCCGACGTTGGGTGTCGCCCCCAAGATAGGGAGACGAAGGAGCAGAGTGGGACTGGTAGCTGGACTTTGGGTACTTGATGCATGGTTTAATAATTTTATGAGGCTCAGGGGTAAGGGGAGGAGGGGAACATGTTGGATGTGGAGGGGGAGAGCAGGACACACTTTCGTTTATAGCTACTCTTTTCTGGGTTCGGGGGGTGGTGAGTGGGCTGACAGGAGGAGGAGGGATTGCTGGTGGGGGTGGGAGAGATGGGATCTCACCATCACTTTCGGATGGGAGAAGAGTTGAAGGAATGGGTGGAACTGGTGGATTTTTGTTCTCCTCTTCCCTCATTGTGGGGGAATTTATTGTAGATTCTCCAAATTTCAGTAATCCTCTGTTCCAGAGTCTGGATGCCTCGGTGTCCGAAGAAGACTCGTCGGCAAAATTTACTCTTTTCGTGTGCGAGGCCTTCGTCGCCTTCTGTCTTAATTCAATGTTATGAATTTCGGGACTTGATTTTGACGAAAAATTGTTATCGGTAAACGAAGGTTTTGGAGTATATGATAAAATTGTCTGGCAACCAGTTGTTGTCCAAGTTTTTTCGATCCAAGTTATCGTCTTTGCCGAACCCGAATTGGTATAGTAGGAATCATCAAGATAATAATTGTTAATATTACCACGAAGAGGATTATCGGGTGCCACAGAGAGGGCAGCGCCGTGGAGTGGCACTCTGCTAGCACTGTGTGACCGTGGCCTGCGATTGGGTGTTGCGAGAGTCCCGGGACTTCTTCTCCGGTTGCATGCCACGGTCTTTAAAGTCGGTGTCGCAAACGTGCAGTCGATCACCGTCGAAGAGTCTTCCGTCAAAATTTTGGCTGCCTCAGGAGGGCGGTTAAAGTGGACATTGTAGTTTATGGTGTTGTGTGTTACCAGGTGCCGATGATACCTCGTCATCTGAGTGCCGTTGAGCACCGTGGATTGGTTCAGAATGACATCAGGTGTGTCCTTCGGAGAGTTTGACAGATAACCATGCTCACCGGGGGTTGGAGCTCTGACCAACGACGGGGTACGAAGAATTTGACAATTTGAAAGGGATTGTGAGTAAGAAGAGTAACGATTGGAGCCGTTAGAATGGGTTATGTTGGTACCGTTGGTGTGGGTCATTTCGGAACCGTTGACCAAAGGGGGTAGGTGATGTCCGTTGATTTGTAAAGGGCTGTGACCAATTGCGGGAGGAAGAAAACCATTTCCGTTGGTTTGGGGTTGCCCGACGGTTCTTGAAAACGACTGTGTGTAGCCATTTGATTGACAATGGTATTGAGGGTGACAAAGATCATTCGATTTCGATGAATTAGAATCATATGTTCCACCTTTGCCATCTGGAGTATCGCATTGGTAGGATCCTCCCAGAGCATTATCTACAGGTGGGTGAGGTCGGGTGGGACTTGCGGGCTGGCAGAGGCTTGTATCCAAGAGGTGTTCCTCGATGTGGCAGATGTTTTTCCTGCTTCGTGGAGGCGGGGTAGGCACGCTGTGGCATCTCGGCCTTGGCTTGGAGTTGTTTGAGTCCCTCGATGGACACTTTGAGGCAGAGGAGGATCGAGGACTGATTCGGCGGGTGTCGGTAGATATGTCGGATCCAGTTTGTTGGGCCAGCTGGTGACAAAAACGAGAGTTGTTAATTAAATAATTCGTTAAAACAATACTGTTCACGTTGTACATTATTTGGAAAAATTTGGACATTGTAACTTTACTTCACTGGATTTCCTCTATTGGAATCGACACGGCAGACATTTGAATCGCAGAGTTCCGACACTAACAGAAGTGGGTTTAAGAAAGAGGACGGCTGTTCCGCCATACTCTGTCTTCTAGGCATCTGAGCTACTGTCCCGGCAGTAACTGTACGTAATTGCCGTACAGGTGAACAATTCAATTAATAGAAGTAGCCGGATAACTTATTAATTTTCTAGGCATATGAGTTACTGTTCCTTCAGTAACGGCGGACAATTAAGTTTATGGAAACTGTCCGACAGAAATGTTAAGCTTCTAGTCAGTTGAGTTACCGCCTCTACAGTGCTCACCTTCCTGAGCGACAGGGCGCTGGACATGTTCCTCCGGAGCACGAAGACGTGCTCCTCGTTGTCTGGCCACGTCGCCTGCACCGCCAGAGGGCGCTCGTCGCACGACAGATGCTCGTCGCAATAGACAGGAGACCGACGCACCTGACGACAGATGGGGTAGACACACACTTACGTGTTGAAACAGACTGAGATCGTTTTTAATTTGAGCCAGGAATTTTTGGCTGAAAAAACACATAATAGAGTAAATTTTCTTAAGCGAGTGTTCATGTCGCATCACGAGTTAATGGAATGGCTCTGGTATGTGTGTCCTTTTTCTTTCATGTTTTGATATTTTCTGACGGGGAGATCTGGTTAATGAGATCTGGTTGATGTCTAATCTACGAATAGTTATTTGATATATTATGAAATTTTCTCCTGATACAATAGATGCATCAACAAAAATATTAGAGCAGACTGAACTTCACAACATCATTCCTTTGAAGGTACGAGTGAGTGAATGCATCATCTTCATATCTTTGAAGGTACGAGTGAGTGAAGGCATCATCTTCATATGGTTGAAGGTGCGAGTGAGTGAAGGCAACATCATCATATCCTTGATGGTACGAGTGAGTGAAGGCAACATCATCATATCCTTGAAGGTACGAGTGAGTGAAGGCATCATCATCATATCCTTGAAGGTACGAGTGAGTGAAGGCAACATCTTCATATCCTTGAAGGTACGAACTGACCTGGTGCAGGGCGTAGAAGCTTGTGTAACTGACCTGGTGCAGGGCATATAAACTTGTGTAACTGACCTGGTGCAGGGCGTAAAAGCTTGTGTAACTGACCTGATGCAGGGCGTCGAAGCTTGTATAACTGACCTGGTGCAGGGCGTCGAAGCTTGTATAACTGACCTGGTGCAGGGCGTAGAAGCTTGTGTAGCTGACCTGGTGCAGGGCGAAGAAGCTTGTGTAACTGACCTGGTGCAGGGCGTCGAAGCTTGTATAACTGACCTGGTGCAGAGCGTAGAAGCTTGTGTCACCGACCTGGTGCAGGGCGTAAAAGCTTGTGTAACCGACCGTGTGCAGGGCGTAGTAGCTTGTGTAATTGACCTGGTGCAGGGCGTAGAAGCTTGTGTAACTGACCTGGTGCAGGGCGTAGAAACCTGTGTAACTGACCTGAAGCGGGGCGTAGAAGCTTGTTTAACTGACCTGGTGCAGGGCGTAGAAGCTTGTGTAACAGACCTGGTGCAGGGCGTAGAAGCTTGTGCAACTGACCTGGTGCAGGGCATCGATGCTTGTGTAACTGATCTGGTGCTGGGCGTAGAAGCCTGTGTAACTGACCTCGTGCAGGGCATAGAAATTTGTGCAACTGACCTGGTGTAGGGCGTAGAAGCTTGTGTAACTGACCTGGTGCAGGACGCAGAAGCTTGTGTAACTGACCTGGTGCAGGGCGTAGAAGCTTGTGTAACTGACCATGTGCAGGGCCTAGAAGCTTGTGTAACTGACCTGGTGCAGGGCGTAGAAGCTTGTGTAACTGACCTGGTGCAGGGCGTAGAAGCTTGTGTAACTGACTTGGTGCAGGGCGTAGAAGCTTGTGTAACTGACCTGGTGCAGGGCGTAGAAGCTTGTGTAACTGACCTGGTGTAGGGCTTAGAAGCTTGTGTAGCTGACCTGGTGTAGGGCGTAGAAGCTTGTCTAACGGACCTGGTGTAGGGCGTAGAAGCTTGTGTAACTGACCTGGTGCAGGGCGTAGAAGCTTATGTAACTGACCTGGTGCAGGGCGTAGAAGTGTCTCGAATCTGTTCTGGAGTAACAGTTGAGCATCAGTTGCACCACCTCGGCTGCTGTCGTGCGGTACGACACCAGCAAAGACTTGAACTGCGACTGTGGACACACCAACAACAAGACGTTAGTTTGAGCAGCAAGTGTGACAGAGGGTAAAAACAACTCAAAAGTATGAAGTGACACTGAGGAGCAATTAAATTGGAAACGTATATAAATGTTGGATATGAATTTCAACGATCTAGTAGATGATGAAACGGCAGATAGTGAACGATGGTAAAGTTCAAAGATTTCGGGCGCGCTCTCGTCTACCCTTACCCCCGGAAGCAGTACGGTGTCGTGTACCCTGATGACGCCTCCCTTGCGCATCTGAAGGGCGAAGCGAGCATCGCCCTGCGGACGACAGAGAGCGAGCTGGGCGGGACGGGCCCCTTCCTCCAACACTAGCAGGGAGCGGGTCGGGGGGCCGGGCCACCTGTGCGGAGGGGGGTGTTGGTTAGCTGGGTGGGCACTTGGAGGCTAGGCGACTATTGTTACGGTTGGTGAGTACTTTTTTTTAAATCACCAGTTTGACAGTATAATGTGGTTATTCCGATGAATAAGTTAACACTTTAGCATCCCAAGCGTGAGGTACCCTGCAGACCTCATGCATAAGATCCCTGTTTACTCTATTTTATTTGTTTCTCCCACTGTTGAATCGACAGTAAAGTGTCTACGCTGACTTGGATAACAAACTTAATTACAATAATTATGAAATGTATCCATGCAGCATCTTCAAAACACGTAATAATCACCTCTTGATGGAGACCTCCATTGTGAGGTAGAAGAGGTTGGGGTCCCTGTGCCGCATACGGTACTTGGAGAGAAGCGTCGCCACGAGTTCTCCACACGTGGTGCGCGGACCCACGCTCACCGTCTTGTACTCGATATCGGACCGGAGGCACTTGGCGAACACGCGGATGGTCGTCTGTGGATGGAAGGGAAACGTTAAGACGGAACGGTGCAGGGGACGTTGGCAAGAGCCGGTGGGTTTGATTCGGGAGAGGAAAGGGCATGTTAGAGGCAGACGGTAGAATTGGAACGTTGGGACGGGATTTGGGAGTAAATGTTATGAATAAAACGCTGCTAAGGCTCGTTGGAAGGGTACGGAATGTATTGGGGTAGGGGGAAATGGGACGTTAAGAGAAGATGGGGGGTACTACAGGGCGTTAGGAACACATATGTACTTTGGATTTACAGTTCAACCTAAAAGTATCCACCATTTTGTCATGAATAGCCTCATCATTTTCTTCAAAAACCCTTTCTTCAATTATCATCGATTTACGATTTAGATTTAGTTTCGTTCATGAGTGCAGATAATTGTTGGCTGTTCATGAGTGCAGGTAATTGTTGGCCGTTCATGAGAGCAGGTAATTGTTAGCCGTTCGCGAGTGCAGGTAGTTGTTGGCCGTTTGCTCGTCACATTTAATTCACTCACCTTCACTGCCTCTCTTCTTTCTCCCACTCTTCTGTTCCCCTCTGTAAATTATTATCGAGGGAAGTTGTAATTGTTTGGTTGCATGAACACAGCGGATCATTTCAATGGTTGTGGGCACTCTGAGGCTGAACTGCAAATTCGTCTTAATAGATCGTTCAAGTCCATAATATTTTGTCCTTATCCCGGGACTATGAACAATAAAATACATAAATTACCTCTGTTCATACTGGGATTGAAAAAACTACTATTCTCTGTACACCCTGTAAGCCTGTTGTACCGTGGAATATTGCAACCAATATCACGACGAAAAGAACAGCACGACCTTACAGAAAAAAATAAAAATAAAACAACTAAAGGAAGTTGTCAAACTATTGTAAAGTGAAGCGGTTTGGCTTAGTATCGTGAAATTATTATTTTGTAACCAATTGTCAGATTTTTATCGAAACATGTAGACATCAAACACTGATGCATAATTTTGAGAATATAATTTTCTGATGATGAATATTGATGGATTTGTTTCTATAACTGGTGTGCTGGCAGATTGAAATAATAATTTTACCCAGGACACAAAACTCTAGCTTGTCAGAAAAGAGACAGACGGGAGGTGAAATGTCAGCAAAGAAGCTCAAGTTCTACATGTGATGGGGAATAGCAACCCGACCTAGAGTTCAGTGTCCCTGTAACTCGCCCTGTTCACTCTCAGACTATCTTATACACGGTCCTTCCTGCAAGCCCCTGCTCGTCCCGCCCTGCAAGCCCCTGCTCGTCCCGCCTTGCAAGCCCCTGCTCGTCCCGCCCTGCAAGCCCCTGCTCGTCCCGCCCTGCAAGCCCCTGCTCGTCCCGCC
>SDVV010025278.1:0-12450 GCA_016164225.1 Gammarus roeselii | reverse complement strand
GAACGTCTAAGAGAGCTTCATGTGCCATTTCTAATTTCTTTATAACAACAGGAAATGGAACGGTTTAGCTATTTATCTGCGATTTATGTAGAACTTATCGAGCCGCGACTTGAACGTTTCGATTGTATTGCTGTTTACAACCTCCGCTGGAAGTTTGTTCCATTCTTCGACAACTCTATACGTGAAGAAATTGCGCGTGATGTCGAGTGAGAAACGTTTCCCAACGATTTTGTATCCATTGTTCCTAGTCACTCCGTTTGTATCTAGAGTGGAAAGGCTAGCTCGGTCGACGTTTTCCTTACCCTTCATAATCTTCCACACTTCTATCATGTCGCCTCTGACTCGACGTTTCTCTAGCGAATTCACGAAGTCTGTCTTCGTACGATTTGTTCCGCAGCGAGGGGATGAGTTTGGTAGCTCTACGCTGAACCTTCTAAGTTTAATAACGTCTTTTCTAAGGAATGGAGACCAGAATTGAACGGCATACTCGAGATGCGGTCTAACAACTATACATTCCTCGTATTGGAGAGTATAGTGTCACTTTGAAGTTTTGTATCTACTTTAATGGTAAAGCTATCGTCACCGCTGGCGGTGATGTTGAGAATTGGACGGCCAGTCATGGAGCCCAGTTCTTCTTGTAGTTTATATGGGCAAATATCCGGTCTGTCATTGACATCAAATGTCATTTTTAAGTGTTCGAGGAATTTAGGGCCGTTGTTGAATAGGTTGTGTTTATCAAATCGTGTGTATTGTCTCCTCTTTTTTTTTTTTGTGTTCGGGCGTTGCGAGTTTCGGCTGGGAGGAGAGCGATGTTATCGGAAAGGGCAGAGGCGGGAGCACACGAACAGGTTACGGGTTCCCTGGCCTCTATCCTCTTCATCAGCTCTTTCATTTGGGCATTCATAGTAGCACAAAGGTTCTCGAGTTTGGTGAGACGTTCGCCAGCTTCACTGGAGGACACCGGGCAGTCCTCCTTCTCCAGCCCGGGAAGGCCTATCATTTTGCATATCTTGCCCAGAGTACTCTGCATTTCGGTTATATTCGCGTCCAGCTTCGAAACGCGTTCATCTTTGTCGTCGGTTACGACCTGAGTCAGGTCTCCTGTCGATGAGAAATTTCTTAGGGGCTCGTCTTTCTTTCTTACAGACTTGTTTGAGTGCGACGCTCTGGAGGGGCCGTCAGCCCCTCTCCGATAGGGCATGGTCCAGCCCATTGTTTGATCCCCGGTTTCTACCCGGGGTTCTGGGTAATGAAGGTGGGGCCTTCTTTAAATTTTTTTCTGTTGTATATACAAATATATACACTGAATTACTTAAAATTATCCTTGGAGCTAGATTTTTTTGTAAAGTTTTTATTTTCCAACCTTTTTATTTACCAATTTTTTGTTTCTTTTTTTCATTTCAATTGGTTTCGATTCAAATTCACAAACCCCGATGTCAGTGGGGGACTCACCTCTTTGTGCATCAAGGGGGGGATGTAGATACAAACTGAATGGGGGGACGGTGGAGGGATCTTCTAACTCAAAATGTATTTACACAAAGGGACAAATTAATATTGCTAGATAACGAGGACACCACGGGAAGGCGGGTGAGCCTGGGATACCACCAGGGATATCCGTCTGAGGTGCCTTATTGCTCTCGCTCTAAAAAGAAGATAGTCGATCTCTCCAATTTAGTTGAAAACACAAACCTTTACGAGACGATATTCGGTCTCGGAGCGATATTCGGCTTAGAGGGGTGACCGTCTCTTATTTTGATACAGCAAAAAACTGTTTCTATACCCTGGAAACTTGTTAACTTTGGATTAGATTAGATTAGAGTCAAGGCTTTCTAGTGCACTGGAGTCAAAGTCCTTCTGGCACCGAACTTCAAACCAGCAGCCAGCGCTGCATTAAGTCATCGACAAATCATCCTCAGTCTCCGGAATTGTTTCGACTCACAGCATGCTCAGGTCACTACTGCTTATAGAGATATATAGAGAGGTCACAAACGTGTCCTACTCAAAGTGAGCAAAGAAAGCGGTGGTCCTCCGGAATGGAGGAGTTCATTGGTAAGTAAGATTTAGCATGATCAATTCACAACAGATCAGATTTCAGTTAAGATGCCTGTTTCTTGAAGGTAGCTGAGAAGTGGTTCCGCACTGAATTGTCTCTGAGGGAACTCAGTAAGCATTAGGCGGAGTATATTAGGAAGGTCCAGGAACAGGCTCCTGAGGAAGTATGTGCGCCGACATTCCGTCCATGTGGGGCATTCTGCCAAGAAAGGGCTATTGTAAGAGGGACTAAACAGTCCATACAATAAGGAGGTGGTGACGTCTCCATTAGGTGTCTGTGCGTTAGTCTGCTATGTCCTATTCTCAATCGGCATAGAGTTACCTCAATCCGTCGAGATCCGCTGCTTGATGAAACCCAGGGTATGGTTGTGTCTCTAGTAGTACTTAATTTATTGCTCATGGGAACATCAGACCATTCCCTGTTCCATTTATTGCGCACAGCTCTATTAATCGCTGGGTAAAAGTCTCTAAATGGGAGTGGACGCTGTTCTGCAGGGTCAGGCGCCGCTGCAGCTCATCGAGCCGCTTTGTCCGCCCGCTCATTTCCCACCACCCCACAGTGGCCTGGAACCCAGCACAAACAAACGTTCTTGTTTCTGGAGGACAATCGCACAAGCCAGCGCATGATAGCTGAAACAATAGGGTGGCAATTGTAGAAGATCTCCAGGGCTTGAAGCGCACTGAGCGAATCACTAAAGATTGAGATATTGGCATCTGGAAGAGTATCAGCCGCTAAGAGGGCATCGGCAATGGCCGTGAGCTCAGCAGTGAAAACTGACGCTGATGTCGGGAGTTTCCTAGCGTCTAGGAGCTTAGACGCGAAGAACAGTATGCGATGTTAATTTCAAACTCAGTTAGTTGTCCGTCATTGGTTACGATACTGTCTCTGCGCAAAGCTCGCTCGCCCTCTACGTGTCCCAGCGCATCGAAGGCAGGGAGGTCCTTCTAACATCACGACTCATCTCGCATTCAATTTTTAAAAACGGTGCTTACGATGAAATTCAATACCTCGCTGGCGGACACCCTGGTTAACACGCACATGCAGTCCACACAACGCCAATACCTAAGCGCCTGGACTCGTTTCCAAACGTGGCTACGCGCCAAACAGGCGCAGTCCATCAACCAGTCCACTCTCTTGACGTTCCTGCACTTCGCCGTCAAGCAGAAGCGGCTCAATCCTCGTACGGTTCTGATCAACAGGATTGCGCTACACTTGCCCCTCTTACATGGCTTTGGCGTCACGACCCGCGGGGCGATCTTTCACGAACTGGCTAGGGCCCAGTTTCACAAGAATCCGCCACAACGACGTTCTTCCCGCAGTGGAAGCTCGAGCCGGTGCTCCACATGCTCGCCTCTCCTCGCTTCAATACTCAGACAACGTCAGTTTTGGGGCTCTTTCAGAAGACTGTTTCTCGTCGCGCTCGCAGCAGGCAACAGAAGTTTTTTGGGAACACACAATTTAAGGTGTAACCGATCCATCCAACTTCTGTGCTCTTCTGGCATCGGCCAGCTTGCGCTGCATGATGGTGTTTTCTATGCAAAACCATATGGCTCTTACGAGTGGAAGAGAATATAACTTTTGTTATCTCGATTCTCTCGATAAAAAGCTAGTTCTCTGTAATGAGTAAGAGCCATATGGGGCCTCCTCCTCCTCCTGATATCTTAACCACGAACCAACGTCTCCTTACGGAAAGCAACTTCGCTAGCCCTCATGAATGATGGGGTAGCCCAACCCTCGCTTACATAGAAAAGGAGGGGGTTGAGGGTTCAGCCGGCAGAGCGCTGAGCGCACGAGACACCGCACGGTACCTAGCAGACATTCAGAGAATCGAGATAACAGAAGTTATTTTATTAATAATATTACAAATGTTTGGTCTTGTGTCAGGGATTTTGAATCCTGCCTACGTATCCCCTTAGGTGTCGTAATGGCAACGAATAGAGGAGCTCTGTAGCGGAAGAGTTAGAATCGTGCTACCGTAACCCCGGCGTCTCGTAGAAGACGACCAACAGATGCAGAGCGAGGGGGGCTAGGAATCCATTCTACTGTAAACTTCTCCCACAAAGACAGCAAGACGAGCAAAGGAAGGAAAGGCTCACGCTTCTCTGAACCCTATTGTTGGTTAGGGTTGCTGAATGTGCGTGGTTATAGTACGGATGAAGCAGAGAGGACAAAGGTTGGCGAGATGTTTGTAAGAAAGAAGTTTGATGTATTGGCGCTGAGTGAGAAAGTTGAAAGGTACGGGCAAATGTGAGTTTGGCGAGGTAAAGTAAAGAAATTTGGACCTGGAGGAAGGTTAGGCACGAGTATGTATGGTGTCGATATAGAGTGATCGGTTAGCTAGTAGCGATTGGGGATCCAAGTGTCCTTGAAGTAGATGTGGATAAAAGTTAAGTATATATAGGAAGATGGCGTTTGTGAGTGCCTGCGGACCTGGTGCAAGAAGAGTGAAGAGGAGAGACAGCAATTTTGGACTGACCCGAGTGAGTGTAATGAAAATTTTGGAGGTCATTCCAATATCCAATATGGTTGTACTAGGCGACCGAAGTGCGAGAGTTGGAGATGTAGAGGTGGAGCATGTGACAGGGAAATATGTCGTTCCCGGTAACAATTACAGTGGAGAGAACCTGATAGGTCTGCGCATGAAGCAAGAGATAGTGGTTGGAAACAGCTTGTAAGAAAAGCAAAATATCTTCAAGTGCACATGGGTAAGAATGATCCGTGGTGCAATGATGGAGAGATCGCTGATGGATTTTGCGCTGCTGTCGAGGAGAGTGATGACGAGGCTGTTTGATGCACGGGTGTTGAGAGAGGGAAGAGCGGAGGAATATCTAGCCATCTGCAGGTGAAAAAATGTCAGGAGTTGGGCAGAGGTGGAAGGGGAACAAAAGTGAGAGGAGGAAAATAAGTAAAGAAGGTGAGTGAACTGAATGTGAAAAGCGGAGTCTAGGAGTTCCAACAAGCATTGAGGGAGGAATACGATAGCTTGACAGGGCAGGACCTGTGAGATGCTGACGTACGCTGTGTGGACGGGTGCAGAAGGAAGTGCTGCAAGTGGTGGAACGATCAGACCAGACTGGCGATGCCACAGAAGGAAAGAGCATTCAAGAGTGGTTGCAAGCGTGGTCGGTAGTGGCCTAGGACAACTACTAAGAGAAGAGAAAAGAAGGGAAGCGGGTGGTGAGGGGGGTAAAGATGGATGCTGATACAAGGTGGAGCAGACGGTCGTGCCAAAATTTAGAGGCCAAAAACATGTTCTGGAAAGAAGTGAAGATGGTGAGAAAGGGGAAGGCCGGAACGGAAGAGGTGGTAAAAGATGGAAGCGGCCAGTTGTTGATGGAAAGGGATGTACGGAAAAGTTGGGCAGAGTATTTTGATGAGTTGTTGAATGTCGATGATGTCAGAAAGGCTGACATTGTTGCAGAGGGTGGTAGCGCATCGATGCCGATTTTTGGGCGAGAGAGTGGTTGCAAATATTACTTAAAAAGAGGTGCATGAGTCAGTAGAAATGATGGAAGCATGGAAAAATCCTGGTTTGGATGACGTTGTGATTGACTACCTGAAATGGGGTGGAGTAACGATTGCCGAATGACTGGTGAGGATACTGAATCGGTGTTTAGTGTCAGGAGTGGTGACAATTGAGTTGCACATTGCTTGCTTTGTACTTCTGTATAGATTAGATTGATTGTCACGGCTTTCTAGGGCACCTATGTCAAGGAAATGCAAATGAATGCTGCAACTCAAGAGGTATCAGTTTCTTTTACGCGGTCCGTCGTCCGGCAGACTGATCACGAGGGTTAAAGATTATACGAATGGTGCAATTGGTGGGGAGCAGTGTGGCTCAAGGGGTAGTAGAGGGTGTGCCGACCAGTCTATGAGAAGTTCCTTGCACTGGAAACTGATGTGTTCTGGGCCTTCATAAATCTAGATAAGGAGGGTTGACAGGTAAGCGCTGTGGAGGGTGTTGCGTTTGTATGGAGTGGGCGCAAATCCGAGTGCTTCACAGATTCCATGTTGCCAGCAGAGCATGCGCCAGAGTGGGGAGCGAGGCGAGTGCTTGTTTTACAGTGAAAGTGGGATTGAGACAAGGTTGCGTTATGTCTCCCTGGCTGTTTAATCTCTACATGGATGGAGTGGTCAGGGAGGTGAAGAAATGGGTAATGAGTCGTGGCTCAGAGCTAATGAAAGCAAATGGGCGGAGTTTGCAGTTGAGCCAGTTACTGTTTGCAGATAATACGGCACTTGTGGCGGATTTGGAGGAGAAGTTGTGAAGACTTTTGTCTGAGTTTAGTAGTGTGTGTGAAAGGAGGAAGCTTAGAGTAATTGTGGGTAGAAGTTAAGTAATGAGATGTTTGAAGAGTGTCGATGCAAGCAGAATTAATGTCGTGCTAAATGGAGAGGTATTTTAAGAAGTTCGGTGATTCAAGTACCTGGGCTTCCACGTGGAGAAGGCTGAACTAGTGGAAACTAAGGTGAAGCCGCGAGTGAAGGAAGGGTGTATAGTGTTGGGTGCACTCGTGTAATGGGATGTAGGACGTTGGGGATGGAAGCATAGAGGGGCAGTTGTCCCAACTGTGCTCTACGAATCTGAGACCTGTGGGGTGAGAGTAGAACAGAGAAAATTTAATGTTTTCCAGAAGAAATGTTGGAAGGGCATGGTGGCTGGAATGACGCCAAGAGACAGGATCAATAAGGACGTCGTTCGAATCTGATCGGGGATAGTAAAGAAGTTAAATGACACTAGATTCGCGTGTTTTGAGATGGTTCCGGCACATGGTGAGGATGGATGATGAGAGATAGGAGAAAAGGGTGATGAAGGCGGAAGTAAGTGGACGTAGGCCTAGACGTAGACCAAAGTTTGACTAGGTGGATGGCGTGAAGCAAGCTTTAGGAAGGAGAGACACGAGTGCAAAGGTAGCGAGAGAGCATGCAATGGATAGGCGTGAGTGGAGAATAGTCGTGAATGGATGAGTTTCTGACGTTGCCCTGATGTGTTTTCCCGTCATTGATACCTCGTAAAACGAGTTGGTCCTGGGTGGAGGGGGGGACCCGGTCACTCTAACGCAGCAGAAGTAAACCAGTCCCTCTGTCGGGGCCTGCTGCTGACACTGATCTCAGAATGCACTCATGACCCAGAGTGTGTGTAGCGGAATCTTTTGGCCAGACCCTTTAGCACAAAGGAACCAAGTTGTTTGAGTGAGAGTATGAGTGGAGTGTGAGGTGCGCCTTTCCGTCAGACACTTTACTTCATGGGAGAATCAGCCTTGTATTGGTGTATAAATGTAACTGAACAGTGAATTCATCATTGGAAAAACTTCAGTCTTCACTAGGATTCAAACCCCGCGCCACAGGAATACGGGTCCAGTATGCAAGTCACAATGCCATCCAGCACCAAGGTATGCGTGCTGGACTCATTTCTGCGACGCGGGGTTCGAATCCTGGTGAAGACTGAACTTTTTCTAATGATGAATTCACTGTTCAGGTTACATAAGTCTGCCAACGAAATTCTTGGTTATGTTCTTCTTGTGTACAAAATGTTAGCAACAAAAATACTAAAAAAGAGCATTAACTGTGAAATGGTTAAAAACTCCAGTTATAAATTTGTGTATTTATCAACACTTTACTACATTTCAATTATATTAATTTAGTCTTAAATTTTCCAAAATATCTAAGAAAATATTAATTTTATATACGAGGCAAAAGTGCTGGTATTGGTATAGAGTAGCGGCCATTTTGGTATTGGATTTATCTGTGTTTTGTGTCAAAGTATATGAAGTATTGGTATCGCTACTGGTCAGAAACTGGTTATCGGCGGGAAACTGGGTATCGGTGGAAGACCCGGTATCGTCGCATCTCAATCGTTAAATAATGTTATTGTGTTTTATTTGTTTAGTTCAAAACACAACCTGCAAGAATTCAACTATTTATATTGGTCACATATACACAGAATAATACAACATATCAAGAGTGAGCGGCAGATGTGATCTGAGGTTGATTTTTTTGAAATGGAATGATTACATTGTTGCTTCACTCACTGATGTGCAAAAAATATGTATCCACTTAATAATTTAATAATAATCATTGCATAAAAACAGCGAACAACTAATGAAATCTTCATCAAATCATTATTAGTTCACTCAAAACTTTCTACAACACTTCGGTCTTCTGGACATACCTCATACTCGTAGGTGAGGTCCACCTTGGTGCCGAGTAAAGCAACGTCAAGATCATTGTGAACCCATGCTTTACGAGTCCTGGTATTCAGAAGGGGAGCCTCAAAGCGAGGGTTGGTGCCCACAAACACCACTAGGTCTGCTTCTTCAATACCCACGATGGTTGAGTTAAGGAGGTAGCTCGAGCGAAGGTCAGTGCCACTGCCGCAATCGGGGAAGACCTTCGGTGAGGAAACAAAATTAATACAACGGTTGTCTAGGGAAGATATTTCACTGGATAGTTGACAAATATTGCAAACAAAGTGTCTTGATTTTACTGTCGGAATTTATTCTGCTTCAAATAGTTTTTCAGAGTGAAAAGAAGTTCAACAGTGAGTGTCAGTACTTTTCCCTACCTATCAAAAATTTACTGATCTCCAATGGTACGTAAATGAACATAGAAATCTCAGAGCCAAGTTTCAGACTTCTACCTACAACCAAGGGTAGCTCAAAAATTATTCCAGCATCTTCGAAATCACTCTTTACGGTGGTGGAAACCGCGCCAGTGCATAGCCCAAAATCCTCGATACCCTCCGACACGCGCGTGTTGATACAGGGGGAGTATGGAGGAGATGAAAGGGTGACCGAATTAGTGGTGGTGTAGTGTCATTGCTGCTATCTGAATTAACATAGTGGGTTGAGTGGCAGTAAACAAGTGGCTATCCGTGTGATACAGTTTTACCAGTTTACACCAGTCACACTGCAACACACAAACAAGACGCGTGCAGGGATAACCTAGTGTGGAACAGGGATGTTTTGTACGAAAGAAATTATGGGGATTGTTCACTCCTCCATGAAAAAATGCTGTGTATATGTGGTGGCTCTGGTGCCATGAAAGTATTGGTGGGCTTGAAGTCCATGCAGCGCATCGGCTGCGTCCACGTCAACACCGCAGGGACGGCGGACACGGCGCCTTCCCTACCAGTGAGGATTTTAAACAAGGTGGGGGTTAAGGGACTATTGCTGGGGTCGGGGCCCCAGACGTCGCCATTGCAGGCATCTTGAAGGAGTTGTTCGTCTGACTCAAGTAGGTTTCCTCGTAAGCGGCCACCTCGACCACCGTAGATTGGCCGCGAGGCAGCACTCATGTTGAGGCCCACCATGATACCAGCTGAGCTTCAGTTTTACTACCTTGTAGAATCTTTTCAAAATTCTACTGACATTGGCGATTCAAGTAGGCAGACAAACACAAAAAAGTGTAAACCAACACTCCAATAATGTCAATTTTACTTACTTTGTTGATGTTTCTGAACTCCAGCTCTTCAGCGGTAAAGGAGCCACGGCCGGCGCATAGTCCGAGAGCCCAGCTCCCACCGACATGTGAATGTTTGGAATCTCACGGCTTGTGAGTGCCCCTAAATTAAATCCACACACCTAATAATATTGATGCCATCACGCGGGGGAGATGAAGGGGCACAACGCCATGACATGCTCGTCCTTACACAGCACACTCCAGCACTGCAGGCACAGATGAGAAGGGGTTTTTCTCCCACTATATAGGTATGCCGCCGTGGCCGAGTGGTTAGCGTATCCGACTGCAGTGTCAGCCTCTGGTGCTGCATGTCGCGAGTTCGAGCCTCGGCAGGGACACGGCGGTCTTGTGGCGGGGAAATTGGGCTCCTCCCCCCTCTGTGTCTGCCTAACCTAGCCACCCCCCTAACTAGGGGGAAACGGCTGTATGTCTATGTCTATACATACATATAGGTATGACTTGACAGCCATGTGGTGCCCGCACCTCAGCCTTGGAAGGAGAATACCGTCACCACAGGGCAATTCCTCCACGTCCACCTTTGGTGGGAAACTCTAGTAACGTTTCTGTTCTATGATCAGCCGGCGCAAGAGCTTTGAAGTGTGAGTATCTCCCTATGCATAGAAGTGTTGTCCAAGATTGGGGAATGGCGGTGTATAGGCAGCCAAAATGTGCTGCTGCTGTGTTATGTATTTTTCGGTGGGTTTGGGGTGAGTTCAGTAGGTGGTGGCAGGTACGGGGCGGGTGCACAATCTAGTCGAAGAATTGTGTCCTCACAATTTGAAGTGATGTTTGGAGAGGAAGAATCTTGGTTTCCTCTTGCAGATAAGGAATAGGTGTACTAGTCTCTGTACAGACAGTTGCCATGCGTAAGGTTGTGTTCTGTATCCTTGGTAGGGAATTTGTGTATAGCAGCATGGGTAGAGAAATAGGCAGTGTTTGTGTACAAATAAATTATTGGTCTGAAAATTGTTGGAATATTGTCGATATTCATTCCTGGGAGTGTCCGTAAGTAGTTGTCGTAAGTGCCTGGAGTACATTCACTCTAATTTTGGCCTTAGTACTGCTGTTGATGTCGTTGCAGTTTGAACATTGTTCCTGTGTTGCGTGAGATTCTTTGCTGTTAAAGCTGGTCACAGCATAGCTGCCACCTAACCCCCAGCTATGGGGACATACTTCATTTGTGCGGTGGCATCAACAGAAGTATGTTGCTGCCACATTTGCCAGTCTGATCACAGCTCGACGTCACGTTTGGGTACAGAGTTGTACCCACAGGAATGGTATCCACTGATTAGAGGTAGATCAGGAAAAGAGCCGAGGAACATGTTCCATCGATTTTTGAACCTCCAAGATAATTGTCATGGCTACTAATAGTTGCGGAACACATTTGATCTCATATTTCCAGTGACATTGGATTGAATTACTGAGGTGATCGGCACATGTAATAATAAATGGTGCGGTTTGAACCATTTTTCCACCCATGTTTAGTTGCTTTGAATTTTGATTTGGACCTCACTTTCACCGAAGCCTCAACGCGAGTCATTGCAAGCTCCCTCGTAGGGCACACAGATCATCAGATCATCAGTTCTGCTAAACACTTCAATTGTGTTACATACGCATGCTGTTGCGCCTAGGAATGGAAAGGGTTCAAAAGCATCTACATAAACAGACTATCGTCTCTGTGCCTTGTAAGGTGACGAGACCGCTCGCCTGCATAGATATTTGGGGTTTACACAGCTTCAAATTATCAAATACTCCGGTATGTTTTCCGAAAGCGATTAGCTTTTACTGGTAAGTTAGGTCAGCAAGAAAGCTTGGTAGGTTGCACGGGGGAGTGCGTTGCAATCCATCAGTACGTGTTTCATGGTGATTGCCACTCGGTGGCAACAGGAACATGGTGGCATGTCCGGTCCAATGTCTACATCCATTAGGTGGTTGCAAGTTATTCACGTGTGCCGTGCACCGGCGGTTGATAAACAATTGGTCTCATCTGTTAGAGAACTACTTGGTTTCCTTTTCTCCAACCGAGGGTTTTACCGAGAGCTTTTTTTGCCCATTCTGTTGTCACATGTCATTCCATTGGGATGTTTAATGGGAGTTGATTATAGGGAACCCGCCTTGGTTAGCGTATAGTGATAAATTGTTCTTGATGGGTGGGTAGACGTCATTTTAGTAAACGAATCTGCAAGCTCATTTCCCCTTATCTAGATCTGCTTATTTTTCTGATGGTATGGTGAAAGCGTTGGCTGGCAGGATTGTCTCATGTGTGTCTATATGGTTTGCATTTTTGTTGTAGGGGTTTCTTATCTGTTTCCATAACTTTGATAGTGAGATCCTAAAGTTTGTTAGCCAGACTATCAATTTTTGAGTTAATGGTTTGAAACTTTGAATCTGTATGATTCTGAGTCAGTAAAGAGTAAATAGTGGAGGATGTGTCGCTACTTAATTTTGAGCTCAATGTAGACCAAAACGGAAGGCTTGAAGCAACGGACGAGCCGAGTGAGTCTGTCTGCACGGTTGAGTATTGTGTACTGACCTCTTCTGTGCAGACGGCGTCTCCGCCCAACCGGTTGATGAGGTCCTTGAGTGCTGTAAGAGCCTCAGCATCAGCGAGCGCTCCTGCCACCGCCGCCACGCTTCCACCAGCGCCTTGCAATGCTCGAGCCGCTGCAGTCAGAGCGTCTTCCCACTCACAGGGGCGTAGCTCACCGGCGCTGTCCTTGATCATAGGTGCCACCAGGCGCTGGCGCTTCAGACCGTCACACGCGAACCGAGCCTTGTCGGAAAGCCACTCTTCGTTGATGTACTGCACACAATTCAAACCAAGGAATTAAGTTTCAGAATGTAGATACATATATATATATATATATATATATATACATATACATATAGCTATATATACATATAGCTATATATACATATACATATAGCTATATATA
>SDVV010025276.1:0-12450 GCA_016164225.1 Gammarus roeselii | reverse complement strand
GATGGAAGAATGGCGAAAATATCTTCTTTCTTGACTTTCTAAAGTAAACCATCAAACTTTTCCCACGTCAGTAATAGGGCCCCGCGCTCATCGTCACAAAATGTATCAACATCAGCGATGCTCATGATTTTTTGGTTATTATTATCAGCTCCCAAATTAACTAAATAATGTAGATAAGTGAGAAGAAAGTTTCTCATTGCTAAGTGGCTAGACAGTGAACCAATTAAACTGAAATAAGAGTTATTTACTAACGGCAATGAAGAAATAGTCATTGAAGTTACTGCTTGTAATAAATTACTAATGAAAACCATTTATCTACGCAGCTGAAATTATCTAGACAAATCCTCTTCCCTGTACTCATATGTCAAGGAGCATTTTAATCAGCGAGGGTATAGAGACCATCTGAGCCAATCTACGAGCCCATCGCCAAACAAACTACTTAACAGTCCAGAAACACACAAAATGAGAGCTCACAACATTCCGATGAGTGCACTCGATTTTCCTGTATTCTAGAGATTCAAGCCCAGTTCAATCAATTTATGGAGGTCATATTAGCTTCAAAATAAGTCCTGAATACGCAACGATGATACATTTTCTTAAAAAATACTGAATACCGTAAGACCAGCTCTAGGATAATTGCATGTTCAGATAACCCAGCCAATAAAATTACTCTGCTCTTTTCAGAAACACTAACATCGGTCAATTATCATTGTGGACGGAGTATGAAATAGGTTGGACGGAACTCAATTATATCGCATTATTAACGACTGGTACAGGCTTAAAAAACGTAGGTACGAATATGTTCATGTTCTAGCAAATTTGAACATGAACGCATTCAAATACTTGACGTGAATGTCTTTCTTCGTTCCAACAATCGTCTAACAGATGCTAATAATGCATCAGAACACAAATTATTTGCCCTGTAATTGTGTCTGCTGCAAATTCAATACATAATGGCAGCTATAAGAATTAACAATTTTGCGTTCACCGGTGTATTCTACCGTAAATCAACATGAAGAGACCGTCGATTTTCATTTCTTATCCTTGCTAGAAAAAGATCGCTTCAGAGTGCAGGTAACACTTTTTCAGCACTGCTCTCGTCTTCAAGAAACTTGCCAGAAACCCAAATCTTTCCATTACACCTACTGCTGTTCAAACAGTCATTCCGATACTGAGCTCGAATTCAATGCCGGGCTTGCTTCGCCAAAATGGAATTGCATGCAAGTTGCTCGGTTTACGAAAACTTACATAACGCCAACGCCGCGATGTGAAAGTTGTTAGGAAATCGAGTGAAGTATCCACCAATCATTTTGCTTCAGGCACCTGATTTCGCCGGAACCATTTTATAATACTAGTTCAAGAACCACCTTCGAAATGGCTTAGGAACTTTTAAGGAACTATGAATTTTGCAATTGCATGTTTTATTTAATATTGAGAAAAATAATTGTATTTCCAGTAATAAAAAAATAACTTATTGCTACACATAGTCTGAGTAATCCACCATTCGAAATTGTGAAAAAATTCATACAAAACACACAGTACTGTACCGTGAATTAAATTATTCATATTGTAACGTTCAGTTCACGGCCGACTTCTGAAACGAATAACGCCGAAGCGAATACAAGTGGAGGAATTTATGTAAATAAAAAATCACACATATAAAACAAAGGAAATGTCAAAATGACGAACACAGTGAATGATGGTCGGCATTTGAACATTGACGGTCTGTTATAGGAACGTTCAGATTCGGTCGATTGCGCATAGATTTAATTGGTTTCTGAAGAACGCCTCTTCGCGAAGAAGGGTTGGGTGAAGCATTGAAATCGTTTTATTTCCGGAAATGTACTGATGCACATACAAGGTCGAAACCACCAGGTGGTGTGACGGAAAAAACATTTGGTCAGAAAGAATCTAGCCAGGACCCCGTAACGCATACATTGGGTTATGAGTGATGTCGGAGATCAGTGTCAGCAGCAAGGCCCGTCAGCGATTACTGGCTTACCCTTGCTGTGCCATAGTTACCGGGCCCTCCCCTAACTACGTTTATCCCGTTTCTCACGCTTTCTTGCTTCCATCAGACGTATGACTCTTTCCTCCTCAACACTTGCTGCACACCATCTCTCCACCGAAAACCTCAAACTTCCTCCCTGTCTATTTCCACTGACCTGCGCTTGCACCAGCATTTGCACCAATGTCCCATCATCCTGCCACACCCCGTGTCCGAATCACATTTGAACACGTAAATCTACTCTGTGCTCTAATTACACACCGTCCCCATTCTGATTCGCACAACATCATTGTTTGATCTAATCCGTCAGAGTCCCTCCGGCTATGCCTCTCGAACGTTTCATCTCGAAAACATGCGACCTTTTTCTAACACTCGCTTCCGTTCCCGCGTTTCATCTCCTAAGTGCGCAGTTGGGACAACTACCCTCTCAAACAACCCTCTCATTGCTTCCATACCCAATGTCCTATATCTTACAACAGTCTTCATGGCCCCCATCACTGCACGCCCTACCTTTACTCTTGATTTCACTTCAGTTTCCACTAAATCAGTTTCCTACACATTAGAGCCCAGCTACTTCAAACAAGGAACTTCCTGCACCATCTTTCCACTTAGGAAGGCACTGATTCTGCTCGCATCGACATTCCTTAAACATCTCAATACGCAACTTTTGCCATCGTTACTTTGCCTCTTCTTCCTCTCACACACTCTACCAAACTCCGACAGTAGCATACACATTTTCTCCGAATTTACTCAAAGCCGTATCATCCGAGAAACAGTAATTGACTGAACCTGCCACCCATCATTCGTTCATAACAGCTCTAAGCATTGTCCCATTGAGCTCTCGTTCACCTCGCAGAACACTGCATCCATTTAGAGATTTAACTGCCAAGGAGACTTAGTTTATCCTTGTCTTAGGCCCACTTTCACCGTGCACCAATTATTCACCTCGCTCCCCTCTCGGACACATGCTCTGCAGCCAACCTAAAAACTCTGAACCGCTTTCAACAACATCCGGACAGCTCCATACAAACGCAGTACACTCCATAGCACCTTTATGTCGACCTTTTCGTAGGCCTTTCCAGTTTCACCAAAGCCCGGAACACATGCCTTCTTCTCGCAATGTACTTCTAACAGACTCGTCTCACTGCAAAATCTGACCGGCGCAACCTCCTCCACTAATGAAGCCATACTGTTCCTCGCCAATATAACCATTCGGTGGCTCTTCCACCGCAACCGCTGCAATCTCTCAAACAATTTACCGACCACAATCAAGCAGCCGGTAATTCCGAAGATGCAGCATGAATATCTTATCTCTATAGCTCTTGAACAGCGAAATAATGGAAAAACTCTGCCTGTAAATGTGGAGCTCGACCGACATATAACACAGTTTCAGTCGCCTAACCAGCTAATAACTATTGTTACATCACCCCTCTTTAGATATTCAAGTCGTCTAAACACGGGGCGTTCCCTGTTTTTATCATCTCCAACCCTTCTAGCACCAGTACCATAATAATGTTCGTAACAAGTCCGTGCATCTCCACGCGTAGCAATAATGTCACCCGCTCTGACTTACTTAACATTGATCAACCCGTCAAAATACTCAGCCCACCACTTCCGCAGAGCCCCTCTCGCTAAAAACAATTGGCCTCTCCCGGTATCTCCTTTCCTCACCCTCTCTACATTTGAACCCTCTTTACCACCCGCATCACCTCTTAACTCTTCTCTGTATAGTTCTGGCATGCCAACAATGGCCTCGCTTGCAACCACTCCTCACAGACTCTAATATTTTGTGCCGCCGCTAGCTTATACTCATCGGTCTCCCAAACACATTTTTTGCACATCTCAACAACGCATCACAGAACGTTTCCCGTTTTAACCCAATATTTTCCTGGCCTTGCACTCTCACAGTCATATTCACCCTCCGACGCTTGTTTGAATTGCTGAGATCTGCTTTCTACATTCAGTTTTCTCATCGTCTATAACCACTCTTCCTCCTCCCACTTTTTTCTCTTTCCAACGCTTCTACACTCTTAATCTTTCTTCCGTCAGTAGATGGTCAGACATTCCATGAACCTCTCATCTCAACACCCGAGCATCCAACAGGCTCATCGACACAAAATCAATCAGCTTCCTCTCCACCCCTGAACCATGGCCATAATGTAGCTATTTGTTTATGTGGATCTCTCGCTTCTTGGACAAGCTGTTTCAGACTACCAGCTCCCGCTCTATTCAAAGACGTTTCAAGTTTTTTCACAGTTATTTTTATCGCAAACTTCTTACCTCCGTATCACTTTCTTCACCACTACATACCAGCTCTCGCCTTTAGGTCAACATGTGCGAGCACGTTGTACTGACCTTTGAACTATCAAAACACTCACCTAGGTTGATTCAAAATTAACCCTCTCCTCCTCACACCTCATGATGCCTTGACCGTTACCACTGTCATCTAGAGAAAACCTCTTCCCCTCGGTCAATGCTACTAGTCAACCAATCAATCAATAACAGCATCACACCTTCTCGGGCCCAATTTCCTATACGCACGACTTCCTTCCACCTACCACGCCAAACTCACATCACCACTTCCTTTCAACTTTGATTCACTTAGCGCCAACACATTTTTTTCATCATAAACAGATCACCAATCCCTCACTTCTTTACTTCATTTGTATTACAGCCACACACATTCGGCGATCCTAGCATAAGGGTTCGGAGAGGCGTGATTATCGTCTTTGAGGGAGGAAATTATAAAGGAAGGGTTCACAGGCCTCCTTACCCCGCCCCAAATTGTTGCCTCTGGCGACACGTGAAGGGTTACAGTAGTAAAAAAAAATGGATTTCGATATATTTGGTTCTCAGAGTGTGCACCAATAAATTGACTTATATCATTCGATAAGTGATTCAGTTTGATCTACAAGCTCATACATACAGAGAAGTCTCAAGCTCGGTGAGAGGACAAAACGTGATCAGACATATTTAGTACGTCATATGATACAATACCGCCAGGAATAAAATTTGAATCATGACATACGTGGAGAGGAACCACATCATTAACGCCACTCAGTACGGTTTCAGATGCAAACTTTGCAGCATCAGTCGTCTCTTTCTCGTTTTTAATAAGATCACCGAGATATGCGTAAAATCTAATTCTGTCCACCAAATCTATATTGACTTTCAAGAGGGATTACCGCGTAGCCGCGCAGTAAAACTGGAAACGTTGTCAGGTCACTGCGAAAATCGCGGGCCTCTCGCAACGGTTGTGCTATTCAATGGAAAATCAGTGTGTTACAGTATCATCTTGAATACCCCAGGGAAGGGTTCGTGCCCCCTCCTTTTACTAATCAATAAAAATTACCTAGACACCGGCATAGTGAGCAGATGAGATCAGATGAGTGGCAGATGAACTTTAATGTTGATAAAGCACCTTTGTGTACAGCATAACACACAATAGAATATCTGGCTACGTGACGACACACCCATATATGACTGAAGTGGACAAACAGCGAGATCATAATTACTGACGATCTCAGGTGGAGGAACCAAGTATACGCTAGCTTCCTGAAAGACAATAGAGTCCATAGCTTCTACTACAAGTTCTGAGAGATCGTGCTTCCCGTATACGCATCACTCGTCAAGCCTCACAAGGAATTTTCCGTTCAATTTTGGACCATCACCTTATATGAGATATAAACAAGTGAAAACATATTCATCACCATGCAACAAAAACATTTTCGGAACTGAGATATAAGTCTGTCCCCCAATGAGTCGACGAACTCTAACAATGTCAGCTAATAGAAACCTAATAGCTATTAGGAATCTACAAGTTCGTGAATAGTTTTACCAGAGTTGCAACCGAAGCGCGTTCTTGTTGAGAAAATAACCCGAGAAATAGAAATATCGAACGAAAATAGCTGTTCAAATTGTTTAGAATCAGTTGCCAAAAACGTATTTCCAGTCATGATACCAACATTTTTGAACAGTTGAACGTATGATGTGGTAATAAGGAAAACGTCAATATATTGGAAGACCGCCTCGACGAATACTTGAGATAAATGTCGCCCTTCTAAGTTTAGGTGGCAGAAGACTATTGTCGCGCATGATAACAACAACTTCTGTTGGAGCCTTCTGCGGCAAACAACACGTAATAATTGATCGACGCACATCTAGGCTGGGCAAGTTATACAGCGAATTTGATTTCAAAGTGATGCTAGAGTTGACTCTCCAGACCGTCCCAAGCCTAGGACTGCAACTACTACTACGACTATTTGACAGTACCTGGTGGGATGAACAAATAACAGTGGGTACACTAAACAAATATATTGACTAAACCAGCCCACACATTATATTGCCGATATAACAGTGTGTCAGCACTGTATATTTACATTTCATTTTAAATTAGTAAGATGGAAATTTATAAGGACAGGCAAATTTTAATGTACACGTAATATAAGTACCCCTTTTATTGAGTTTAATCAATGCAGCCCATGAACATTTGATCAATTATCTTCCCAAAATAGAAACGACCATTCATTGACTGACGTGGTTTTGTGCACTCGCAGCCTTCTTATAAATAAAATTGACGTAACAACATTTTTTGTTTGTTTGAGTATCAGACATATTATATGGGCACCCTTTACATTACTATGTTTACTCGTTCATTGCCACGTGGATGTCACCGCTTATGAAATTTTCGTCAACAAATGTTGATCTGATTTAAGTTTTGCTATGTTTGTTAATGACAAGCATCTTCCCTCCCAGTGTCTACTTTCCCCAAGCCTCGTAATGCATCCAATAACTCTGACATCATTGTATGGCAGTCATAAAACTCGAGAAATTTACGGGGAGAACATGGCATCAGGGGCGATTTATTCTGGCAAACGATCTTCACTCGCCCGGAAAGACCAACACCAAGCATCCCCATGATTTAAGATGTATGTTAGACACTCCGAAATCCTTTCCTCTGTGTTCATGCTGCACCTCTCCTAGTGTCCACTTTCCCCGGGCTTGTGATGTCCCCAATGGCTCTCACATAATGGCGGGGCAATCATTAAACGCGGGGGAATCGATAGGAAGAACCAGGTACTAGGGAAGACGATCTTTCCTTGCTCGGTAGGATGAACGTCGACAATCTCTTCTTTTCCTGCATAAATTGCGATGAAAAATATGTGGTGGATGTTTAACATCATTGCAATTTTTAAATTAGGTGTAAGGTCATAAATCACAGTTCTGAACTTATATGTTCCTATGTGATGATTTGATTGTTGTCGAACCAGAATCATCCCTGGGCTGCGGGCACGAGGCCACCCACAGGCCAGTCAACACATTTTTGTAAAGAGTATGACGTATGCCAGATGCATACCTGTCTTCTACTCTGTGAGATTCCTATGAAACAAGGAGCTAATAGCCCGCGGCATACGCACCAGCGGTTTCACAGTCAGGGAAATACGAACAAATCTATCTACGCCCTTTCCTGACTTGCAGATTTCAAAGTCACTATAAATAACTGACTTTGAAGCATCTTCGTGAGCCTTTTCTGTTTGACTTTGGGAGACATGATTGTTTGAATTTCATCTGCTCCTTCAGTTGTGCAATGCGGTGGCCAATGCCTAGAGTCTGCAAAGATGCATACGCAGCCGCAGCACTACCACAAACAAAGAGAGAGGAAGGTTTTCCCTCACATATGCTGGAGGCAAGCACAATAGTGAGTTGATTACACCATTGGAGTGTATGTTAGCATGTACAGAGAAACTTCTATCACAAGCAGCACTGGTGCATGGTAGGTCTAGAATTCAAACTGTCCTTTTTGGACCACTCAGTAAACCTTCACATAGTTTAAGTCACTCGGCAGTTTACGATACGTCTTTGGAAAACAAAACGCACGGAACATTCTGGACTAACTCTCCATTTAGGAGGACACTAATTCTGCTCGTATAGACACTCTTCATGCATCTCATTACCTACTCGAAGCTACCTCACACACACTCTACGAAGCTTCGACACAAACCTACACAACTTCTCTCCCGAATCCGTCACCCGCCACCAGTGCCGTATCATCCGCCAACAGTAAGGGACTCAACTGCCAACTACTCCCGTTAGCTTCCCACAGCTCTGAGGTACGTCCCATTACATTCACGTTCACCTCCCTGACCACTACATCAATGAAGAGATTAAACAGTCAGGAAGACATAACGCAGCGTTATCTCAATCCCATTTTCACTGTGAATTAAGAACTCGCCTCACTCCCCACTCTAACACTTGCTCTGCTGTCAACATACAAACTCAAAAACGCTTCAACAGATATTCACTTATTCTATGCAACCGCACCACCCTCCTCAGAGTTTCTCGGTCGACCCTATCGTATGTCATTTCCAGATATATAATATTACAGATCATTTTACCTGGGTTGGATTACATGAATAGTTGGGCAAATACAAGCCTTAAGGAGTAGGTCTCCGGTTCACGGACCTCCGGTATACATATGTGTCAAAAAAATTATTCGACTGAATAACATTCCATTCAATTGTGAACGGTATTGTAATGCAAAGTAAATTTAGTTCATTATAATAGGCAAACAAACTTTGGAAGTTATGTCAGAGAAAACAGCGGTATCTACATATCGTAGTCAGGGGAGGAAATCACAAGGTAAAGAAGGTAGGAGCCAAGATGAAAAATATTTCATATAAATATTTGCCAAAACTGGGAAAGTTTTGACAAACAACGGCGCCTTTCAGGGAAATCTGATATTATTAAACAGTTGCCTAATTTTAATTTCATGCCTGGTGTGTGTTCAGTTGATTCAGCCAAAAAATCCTTACCACTCTCAAGTAATCCTCATATACTCAATAACTTCCAATCTCCGGTACATTGACTAATGAAATTATTCCTCTCTTTTCTTAGCTTGTTATGCATTGTTTACTTATTACACTCTTTATTTCCAGAAATGTTTTCATTTTATCTTCTTCTAACGGATGATAAGGATCTCTGGTAGAGATTGAAAATTTGTTCTTCTTGTAGACATTTCAAAAAATGTTATTCCGGTTTTTAATTTATCATGTATGGAAAATTTGTGTTGAATGGTCGAGAGTTACACTTTAATGATTTTGCATCGTCTCTGCGGTGTTCTTACGCTATGGATATTAATTTCATATTCTTTCTTCAACTTAGTTGTTCAAGAGTGTATTATGCATATCGGTTTCTGTTCTAGGTTTTTGAAGAGTTATGGAAGGGCAAGGTTGTTCCTGATTTAGGTTTTGATGTTTTCAAGTGTTTACAAGTGTAGGAAGAATACAACACGAATGTTGGCCCAAACTAGGTTCTCTTTGATTGCAAGATGTTGTAAGTTACGGCCAAGCACTGCAGCAATTAGTAATAGTTATAACTGTTCGTTCACTGCATCAAACGTATTAAACAATGTAATAATTTTTGCAGGTCTACCATTTTCATATCTTATTTAATAAACAATGACACGAACTTCACTTACGGCATTGATATTTGTTGAGTCTTATTCACATGAAGCGTTCATGATTCGGGGCGTACAGCTTCTCCTTGTTCCTATGATTTTATCTATTACACGATATTCTAAACATTTTTCAGAAATATTTATTGTCGCCACCACTCATGTCTCAATTTTCACCTTTTTTCAACTGATTTACTAACAGTTTTCACTGTTATCCAATCAGAACGACTGGACTCATTTACACTCATATATTGTACATACTAATCACCGATCGTGAAGCGTCTACTTGACTCCATCAATTACCTGCATAATTCCCCTCTTAATTATTCATTGTTGGCAATTATAATTATGGATTCACAACTAATATCAAGCATGCAACGTCATGCATTTTTTTTTAATGTTTTATACTTATTTTCAATTAACATTCACTCCCATATGTTATATAGAACGTCATTGATGGCAAATGTAGAACGAATTGCTCTGCGGGCTGCCTTAGTGACTTTCTGTACACTGCTCCACTCCTCAACTAGAATATTGACATTTCCTCTCTCCCTTCTGTTCCTTAGCCTTCGGTCATTTGTACATACATCCACCCAATGCTACCTTCGTAAATAACCTTCACCAAACCGTGCATATGGACCCAATGTGTGTCACTGTTATTTTCAGTATACAAATCTCGACCACGGCCTGCACTTACTTCGGCCACGACCAGCACTCACCTTAGCTTCCATCTGTTATTAGCTCGAACAACTTCGATCACTACCCGCTCCAACGTCAGCAATTACCTCAACTTACCACGATCACTGCCTACTCCTACATCGACCATTACTAGCCATTACTTTCCTTACTACATCAAATACCAGTACGCATTTTGACATATACTAGCTCTTACCACGGTCCCTACCAACTTCTACTTCGACCATCACCGGTTCTATAGCATAGCTATTAACAGTTCTTAGTTCAACCGCTACCAGCTTCTACCTCGGCCGCTACCAGCTTCTACCTCGGCCGCTACCAGCTCCTACCCGACCGCTACCAGCTCCTACTTCAACCTCTACTAGCTCAAACTCCGACCACCACCGGCACTTATATCGGACTCTACCAGGTCTTACCTCAAGCATTTCGTTATTTTCAACAATAAAGGTGACCCGTTCTATTGCCCCTGATTTTGTGAGCTGTCGCTGCTATGCGGTCCCTAAAGAAAAATTTTATATATGATATGCCGCGACACTTTTTATTTTATTTGACCAATTGTCTATTTTCTCATTCACTTACCGATTTTGGCGAGAAATTTCAATCGACTGCTGACCCAGCGCTACCGCAGAATTTATTATCGCTTGTAACTCCGGCTGCTTTTATAGTTTGATCTTTCCTCACCCCCCTTGGCGACACAGATAGCAAAAAGGTCTTTATGTATAGTGATTGATTTGTGCGCCTTATTTCTAATATAATGATATGAAAAAAATCAGCTCTACATGATCTGCTTTTTCATATCAAATTCAATTAATGGCTACTGTATGAACTGACAACCGTAACTCTTTAATAATGCATTCTATTATACTGATCCTGACGAATAAAAATGCAACTGCATCAAAAAATAATCTTTAGAACAGACTTAGAAGTTAAATTAACATTTAAAACAGTCCAATAAGACATTAAAAATTCAAATTACAGAGTACGGATCTCTGATTCTAATGCTGAAGCCTTTATTATCAACCTCAAGCTAATAGCATTCCGTCCAGATATGATTATTTTAACGGACTCGTGGCTGAATTCAAGTACCGCAAAACATTGTTCTGTAGATGGATATGACTTGTTTCACACGTTTAGAGATGTGAGAAGAAGTGGCGGAATTTCAATTTTTGGCTTGAAAAATGTTGACTGTACTAAACTAGACCATTTACGCATATGTTCCGATACAAGGGAATCTTTTGAAAACTGACATTTTCAATTAAATGGACCTCATTCATATTCTCATACTTATTTTACATATCAATTTAGTAACTCACTACAGGATCCGGTATATCTTATGCCATTTTTTTAGCAAAGCTGGAGACTTGATCAGAGACTTGATCTTTAGTTTTGACTGTTTTTGCTAATTAAATCGAAATCTACTAGATTTTCCCAGGTGGAATGCTTGGCAATGAGTCACTTCTGTATCAAATATGGATGAATTCCATATGAGTGGTATGTTTCAACATAACCGACCACTGCTCTACTTTCGTTCGAATCGCGTTTGAATCTCCGACGATACCCAAACTTTAACTTACTTTCCGGCACGACCCACCAGAAAAAGGTTCAGAAGTTTCCATATAAGTGGGAGTCGGTGAAGTGGAATTTTAATTACCAAACTAGTGTCTATGGAGGTATAATTTTTTGTTATTCAAACAATCAATCCACTTCAATAATCGATTAGCTATTAATACCATACGCCGAACATAATAATCTGTAACTTCCTCGAGCCAGATCTGCCAACTGTTTGATAATGGTAACTAAGAACGTCGTACGTTGTCAAGAGATTGCCAATCCTTAATTTTTTTCTCGTATTGGCTTGTTTGTTAGTGGAGAATACACGTCATAAAAGGGCCAAAAACATAGCGGGGAATGAAATGTCAAATGATACATTCCATGTATGTTTATGTGACACAATAAGAGCTGCAAAACAAAGCTGCATAACCAAATAGGGCTAGCTGGGTGATACAATTGCTGGAAGCCAGTACACAAACGAGCTGTTCGTGATTGCAGGAATACTTTGATTGACGAACACGTATTTGATGGATAATGGGGTGATATTGTTCCGCATACGCTACATAAATAAGTGCCAATCAATGTTCGAACAGAAAAACCAATTGTTCTGTTTAAGTTGTGGTATAATGCATTGCACCAAATGCTAGAGCCACTTATACATTTTGAAAAAAATTACATGAGATTATGTATCCACATAATTATGTTCGCTCATTAATGGAAAAGGAAATGAATAACAATATAT
>SDVV010025275.1:0-12450 GCA_016164225.1 Gammarus roeselii | reverse complement strand
TATGTATATATATCTACATATGTATGTATATATGTGTACAAAAGGAATTTTGACCTGTGGCCGCTCACCAGTGTGACCCAGGGCTGAGCTCTCAAACAACATCCAAGGATCCAAGGAATATATTTATATCTATACATATATGTATATACACATATATATATATATATATGTATATATATATACACACATATATATATATATAAATATATATGTATATGTATATATATATACATACATTCACATGTGTATATACCCATATATGTATATATATGCATATATATATATATATATGTACATGTATATGTGTGTGTACAAAAGTAATTCATGTATATGTGTGTGTACAAAAGTAATTCATGTATAGGTCTGTGTGTACAAAAGTAATTCATGTATAGGTCTGTGTGTACAAAAGTAATTCATGTATAGGTCTGTGTGTACAAAAGTAATTCATGTATAGGTCTGTGTGTACAAAAGTAATTCATGTATAGGTCTGTGTGTACAAAAGTAATTCATGTATAGGTCTGTGTGTACAAAAGTAATTCATGTATAGGTCTGTGTGTACAAAAGTAATTCATGTATAGGTCTGTGTGTACAAAAGTAATTCATGTATAGGTCTGTGCATACAAAAGTAATTCATGTATAGGTCTGTGTACAAAAGTAATTCATGTATATCTCTGTGTGTACAAAAGTAATTCATGTATATGTCTGTGTGTACAAAGTATATCTAACTTTGGGATTTCGTATCTCTAGAACTTGGGGTCACAGCAACCTATCATTTATGTGATAATTTTTCATGTGGATTTCCTGATCTATCAAGTGTGAGCCAAATCATTGAGGGTCAAGGCTGTAACCACTTTTTTGTGACTGACATCCTATGTTATCAATAAGTTTTGTAATTCTAGATGTCAATGTTGAAATCTGTCAAGGAAAATTCTGAGGCAATCTCAGGATTTAGCAAAGTAAACTGTGGATACTAAATATTAGTTTGTTTTCACAGAATGATTTGCTCATTGCCTGGTTTTCATTCATCAGTTGACGAGATTCATCAATTAAGGAGCCAAATTTAGTTCTGGAGGTTGAAAATTGGGCTACATAAACAAAAAAGGCACCTTCACTTCTTTAGTAATATCTCCATCAGCTTTTTTTCCATTTTCTTTCTTCTCCTGTTTTTTGTATGCATTAGTTGTGTTGATTGGATGTGCCCGCTTATATTGCCTTTTTGGCTCCTGCATACCAGCAAGTTGAATAAGAGGAATGCAGTACAGCTATGCATGCCAGTCCTGCAAAGAGACAAACAGCCATTAAGACAGATGGAGACAGGAATTTGTGTGCACTGTCATTTTCATTGGCATGGCACTTTTTATTTATTCATTATTAATTTCAAACAGTAGGAATAATTGAGGGTCATTCATGTTTAGTGCATATAGCCACCTCAGTATTTTGTTCAACGTTTCTTGGATTGATAGAATGTTTATTGGTCACAATAGTAGCTACTAGTTATATGCAGTGTTTGTTTACAAAAATCTAGGAATCAAACTTTTGAAGTTAATCTGAGCCTGCTTAAAATTAAGGGAATCATCCTAGTCAACGCTTCATTGCTAATTTGATGTAGGTTTCCATTGCTAACATCGCAGAACAAAGACATGACATGTCACCTCGTTTCTATCTGTAAACTAAAAAAAATGTTTTTCAATTTCATGTTCCTTCTGGTAACGATGCTAGGGTGATTCTGTGATTATAGTGCCATTCCTTTTATATTTCCTTCTTTAATGGGTGTTTGTCTCTCCTGCAGATGTCGTCCCGCATCAGCACGCGGTCTACCAGATCAAGCTCTGTGTCCGTCACCAACAAGAGCCTGGCTATCTTGGGTATCAAGAGCAACAATGAGAACTTGACACGGCCGCCATTACCAGGCAAAGGGGGCCTGGGGCTTCCGGGTGAGCTTCTCTTTCAGTCTAGTCCTGAACCTGTAGCCTCATTAAGGAAAGCATTCCTTGGAGTAGGAGAAAAAGTGCTCAATTTCCACACGGACAGCGTTTTGATTCTCATTGCATGCATTGCTGTTATTGGTTTAGCCATGAAAAGGGCATCCAACCAACATTAGTGGGCTTGCTGCACTCAGGCTGCAAATAATTGATGACAATTTTAAGTTTTTGATCCTTGCCCATTGTTAGGATCATCAATTACCCACTTAACAAATTTTGGTAGCCTGTGGGCTTGAAGTTTGATCTATGATATATATTTTTTTTAATGTCGAGGTCAGTGGTGTGGATGGCATTTTACTAGCTGATAGTCAAATTTAGTTATATGGTAGTTACTGTATCTACCATCTTCATTGTTTCTTTTGAGTGATCCCCAACATGAGGCATCTCACTAACCCCTCTTCTGGCACCAGTTGGTGGTGACCTATGTGATGCCAGCAGCAAGCAGCCCCACTAAGTCTCTCATGTTGTCTGGGACGCCAGCGTAGTGTCAGTAATAGTGAATACACTGTGCCAACATAAATTTATCTACACAACTATGTCATAACTTGTTACACATCAATTGATGTTGCCACAAATGCTTCTCTGCCATGCTCATCATTCAGATGAACACATACATCCGGGTTCATCTTCTTTACCCAACTTTTTTGCCCCATTCAAAGCAAAATTCAGCTGCCAAACCACATCTGTATCATGCTCGCCACCAACAACAGTATCTCACAAATCCAAGCCCTAATCTCGGAAATAGAAGTAGTCATTAGTGAGCAACAGACAAACCTGTAGTAAGGTGTGTTGATGATGCAAACTTTTAAACCTTGCTATTCAAATTCTGTATACATGGCAGGAGCTTCAACAACAAAAACATCAACCATATAGACACATGTGACATCCTACCACCCAAAACTTGCACTAGAATAAAATAACACCATCAACTAAGATATACTAAATAAACCCTGCAAACACTTGCCACCTACTGCCCCATCCAGACTATAGGAAGATACTCAAGTTGTGACCAAAATTTCAAATGGTGATCCATATATTGACTTCTCCCCTTACAATAACCATGATCATGGCTGCCATCAGCCAGACCAAAACTCATTAGCATTGGGCTCTGATGGCATATAGCACTTTCACCTAAAACTTATCAGTGGCACTCTATATTAGCAATGAGAGTGGCAGGTTGGCCTTGCCCCCACAGGCCAACGCTAATTATAAGGCTCAGTATGCGATGGTCAAGACAATTTGAGAGGTTTGACTGAAAGAAACTGCCAAAGCTATCATTATTGAAAATCACCGGAAAAAAACAAATGGACAAAAACTCATGTTATTGATGCGTTGATATCTTTACAACTAGATAATATCATGTACGAGAAGGAATCCAGCAAGAAGAGAGAAGGCGTGCCGAGACAGCGCAAGAGAGCTGCTATGGACAAGCCCACATGAAGCGTATTCGCGCACGCACACGCGGTCAGTTGTTCCATGAGAGCAAATACGAACAGTCATATAGCCTGCTGCATGGTTCTCTGTGGTGGAAGCAGAGCACAGGGAAGCACGACACCACACAATGGAGTTGGTCAAGACACTGGCTGGGCAAATCTTGACCACTGACAAGGGCCACCCCCTTAACAAAATGGTAATCATAAAGAGCAGAGTGGCGCTCCATTGCAAAGTAGAGAAGAACACATACGAGTATAATGATCATTAATTAATTGAACACCAATCAACATAGTGATTTTTTTTTGTTGCAATGCTGGAAGAACAATATAGTCCTGGATTAGCTGATTGAACAAGAACAGCCCAAATGAAAAAAATTACACATGTGTTGAGACAAAATGGGCTCAAAATGGCCAACCTGCCGTTAAAAGGGTTAAACAACTAGGTCCATACGCCACTGGGATTTGGATGTCTTTAACCTCACCATTCAACACAATGCCAAGCACCTGGAAACTAGTCCTATCCTGAAAACCATCAATGCCCTCACAGATCCAGCTCTGAAAAATTATTTATTTCCTCCAAAATCCTTCAAAAATTTTGCTACAACCAGGTTTTAAATGAGATTAATGCCCATATTGCACTTTCCACTTGACAAAGTGGTTTCAGGATAAAACACTCATTGTTCTCAAAGAGACTGCAAACAAGATAGCCAAGCACATAACAACATTTCCACCTAATCTCACACAAATGGCCCCTATCACTCACAATGGAAAGAGGCCAACATCACTCTAATTATAACAAAAAAGGAACAAATCAGTGGCTCAGTCATGCTTCAAATTGATAGGTTTGATTATGGATAAAAGTATTGATATGATTTAAACAAACAAGTTGATGAGTGACTCTCAGCAAGGCTTTACAACCTGCTGCTTTTTTTTCATAGTAATAATTCGAATTCACAACATGAAATTTGCCATTGATAAATACCATGAATTTTAAAAAGCCTTGATTTTCTTGGTTGGTAAATGGTGCAGCTTTGGTATTGGTGGCAAGCTAAATAACTGGCTAAACTGTTCACTCACGGACTGACAACAACGGCCAGCATGAGGATAGGTGTCTGAGCCCATCCGCATCATTATGTTCATAAACGATCTTCATGTAAATGGACTGTCAAATATTAGCAAGATTGCAGAGAATTCTAAGCAAGAAGGAAAAGTGGAAACTGAAATTGACGTCGTTCACAGCTATTGCTCCCGGCAGGCTTTACTCATATCACTTCAGTGCATGATCTGTTGGAGCGTCCGTAGGACAGCTATCAATTTTCTCTGGAGTGTAGATGTAATAATGGGGACTTACACCTGTTGTGACTTTCCCAACATGCACATGTGGATTGGTATCCGGACTTCAGGGCGGTGCGCATCTCCTCCGCCGGGGGCTAAGCAACAACAAAAACGCCAGCAGTAAGCAACCTAACTAACTCTTTTTGCCAGGTGGCGGAGGCCTGCGTGACGCCAGCAACAAGCAGAATGGTGGTCTGAAGCGGAAGGCGGTTGACTCGCTTGACCAGTCAGCGCCCAAGAAGCGATCAGTGCTTGGAGATGTCACCAATGTTAGTGAGGTGGCACATGGCAACGTTAGTGTCAGTGAGGGTGAATCTTAAATCAAAGCTGGATCGACTGCATACTCAAGGGTGCCGTGAGTCATCTTGTAGCTCGCTCCATAAGTTTTGCAATTGTGGAGAATTTGTTAATGATAGTCATGTCAGGGGACAGAAATGTCTTCATTTCGAGTTCAGAAATGATGTAGACCATTGAAAAGTGAAGGTAAAACATTTCGAGTTCATGAATGATGTTGACCAATGCAAGATGAAGGTAAAATTGTATACTTTGCTATAGTCTAAACAAAGATACATCAATTTTTAACATAATGACCGTAGCAATAGCATTGCTTCTCAGGACCAGAGATACTGGAAGTAGAATTTGTAAATATTTTTTGTAATATAAATCACTGTTTTGAAAGTAAAATGTCAAATTATAATAAATTTTTCTCTACATGGTGAGCCTTCTATTGTATTTTTGTTGTAAGTTGTCCTTTAAATGATTTCTAGCGGAAGGATTTTGTCAACAGGCAATCGAAAAAACTTTTTCCCATGGCCGCAAGGAGGTGCAAAAACTGGGCATGCAGAAGAAGGTTCGCATTCCTCAGGAGAGTGTGATCAACAAGACCACTATCAGCTCCATGGCAAAGCAGGCAAATGCTGCTAAGACGAGGGTTAGTTCTCCTAACATTCCTGATCACATCCTACCTCTTTTCGTTCTTGTGTGGGATTCACTAGACTGGGTGTAGATCTTGTGCATGGCATCCCAGTTTGCTGTCTACATTTTGTCGCTAAGGAATTCTGACTCCAAACTCCTCTAAACTCGTCTCTAATCTAAGCCTACAGAAAGTCTCATTCCGGAGGACCACTGTTTCTTTACTCATTTTGAATAAAACAATGTTTGACCTCTCCTTATAAACTGTGGTGGCCTGAGCACGCAATGAGTCGAAGTAATCCCGGAGACGGACTAAGACTTGTTGATGACTTGATGCAGTACTGGCTGCTGGTTTGACGTTTGGTGCATGAAGGAGACTACTCCAGTGCCCTAGAAGCCTTGGCACTTTAATCTAATCTAATCTTGAAAACTGGTATGCTTAGATGTGAGATGTAACGTGCAATTCTAAGTCATTCAATCCCATCAACTGAAATAATGCTAGCAATATAACTATTGAAATCCTCTACACTTGTTATGCTTGCTTTAATTCAGCAGTATAACGGTTTCATTTGTCCAAACATGCAATATTAGCAGTTTGTTGTTGCATGGGGTTGCACCAGTCGACTTATCATGAACAGCTGTTTCTGCACAATACATGGTGTCAACACAACCACTGAGTCGAGTCATAAAATTCCAAAGCTAGTTAGAAGTGGTAAGATTTAAGACTAGGTTATCGAAAAAGCTTTGCTTGCATTTCTGTGTGGATCACTCGGCTTGTTTCGCGGCCAGTCGGCAGTGGTCGAGGCGGCTATGAATGGAAAGCTCCTTGAATGAGGTAGCTACTCTCACTTAAATCAAGTTATTTAATTGTACTCGAACAAGTAGCTGTGGTTTCTTCCGATGTCTCAAACGGAGGTTATTGGCTACAATAGGTATTTTTATACAGTTGAAAGGTAGCAATTTATTTCTTTGAGAGTATGAAAAGGAGTAAAATAAATGTTCAACTTCTGGTAGACACCTAATTTGAATAGCCATGCTGAATGGTTATTGTCCTCCAAATGTAGTGTTGACAGCAATTGTCGTTTTTAAAATTGAAACTTATATGTATCTATATTTTCTTTACATCCTTTGTAGTGATAACCTACAACTAAAACCAACTCCAGTACAATTATATAAGTTTTCATTTTTATATTGTTTGACGATCGGTTTGATTATTTTTAGTGTAGGAATGTCATCATAGCTGTAACAATCAACTGCTGTGCTTAGCCTTAGCCTGCTTGCACTGAAGCCATAATTGTACATCACTCCTCGTATCGGACACGTTACTGTATTTTTCTAACCAAATCTTACATCTTTCAGTGTCTAGCCCCAACTGTGGGCAAGCTGTCCTCCGTCACCGCCCTGCCCAAGATACGGGTGACCGCCCCATCCCACCACGAGGAGGACGACCAGCAGCTGGCGGCTGACATCAGTTACTGCGAGGCACTTCCCTCCTCTCAGGAACTCAAGCTCTCGCTTGACTCCTCCAATTATATCACAGCCTCAGAGGCCAGGTGAGCAGAGGGTGGATGGATGGTGAAGTTAACAGTTCTACGATTAGGAAAAGGTGCTCGAGTTATAAGCTTGATTGGCATTTTATTTTGAGGAAAGTTCCCCTGGTAGAATCATTGATGTTGAGAGATAATTTTGTATTATTTGTTCAAGATGTCATTGTAGACATTGCCGTTTCTTCCTGGATCCAAAAGTGTAGGGTTAGGCTGTCGCAGGGTGGGGCAAGGAAGGTAAGGGGGTGGGGGGAGGAGGGAGTGGCTTGTTTGAACTGGAAGCTCGCTACTCAGTTTCCCGATCATAAATTGCCTCGTTCATTGTGTATTTTTTTTCTTCCATTTGCTTCATTGGTGGAATGAAGGTTTGTAATAACCTACTACAGTACGTTTTCTTCCCTCTTCTTGGTACACTCATCCAATTGACGTGTGATTTTTAGACTGTTTCTCATTTCTAGATATTAGCACTTTAGTAATAAGGGAGCCCACTTTTTTACTCTATCATACTAGATCTTGTTCTTGCATCTGAGGAGGATCGTGTCTGTGTTGCCGCCGCCATTCTCCCATTGTCATGAAGTATATATATTTAGTGGGTGGGGAGAGGCCTCCATGGCGCAAGGGGAAGTACACCAGAATTTCGAAGGCTTCATCTCAAAGTGACTGGTGACTAGAATTCAGCTATTCTTCAGTTTCTGTAGATTTATATTTATTTCAGTTTTGAAAAAAACAAAATACCTGTTTATTTTAGCCCCCAATGGTCTATCGGGGCAGCCTTCGCTCTTGCCCGAGAGAGATCAGAGGCATAGCTCCCATACAAGCTGGTCAGGAGAACAGAAGGCAGCAATCCAGCTTGCTTCTGAAAGGCTACACACATAAAGTGACTGAGCTAGTGACTGAGCTGGCTTTGCTGGCGTGTTGGGCGGCTTTGAGGTCATCAAGGTGATGAATCTCGCCGCAGTCGTAACTGACGGTAACTTCTTCTTCCCTTCCATCCCCTCAGCCCTGCCGCCTCTCGTCGCCCCGAAAGCCGCAGCAGTAGCATTGCCCTGGCCAGTGTGCCGGAGGAGAGCGAAGAGGAAGCAGCGCACGCGGTGCCGCTGCCCGCGGGCGTGATTGACTACGACAAAGAGTGCGAGATGGACCCCTTCGCTGTGGCACTCTACGCCAGTGACATATTCCAGTATTACAAACTGAGAGAGGTAAGAAACCTGCTGAGTTGATTGTCCTTTGTAACCGCTTTGGCTGTAGAAGGTAGCTACTGTGGCGTACTGGTGCTGCTCTGTGACGCCATAAGTTGTGGTGTGTATTACATCATGTGCACTGGTCGACTTTCGCTAAGGTTTCTCCTCAAGTAGAAGATACTTTTATGGGCAAATGTGCAGACATTCAACCTTCACCTCCTTAACTGGAGGGTGGCATGGTGGGGGAGTTTTAGTTGTTGCTGCTTAGTCCCAGCTCCAAATGCGGTGGATGAGTCATTGTTGTCGCACAGACCGGAATTTCTATAACCCGCCGACATTACAGGTGTGAAATGTTATGGCTAGTGAAGGCCCCTATGTTAGACCACCCCCACCTGATAGAAATGTACGCCGTCTTGCGGGTGCTGCCATAGATTACGCACCGACGTAACATCATAATTGAGCCTGTCGGAGGCGATGACTGGTTGTTGTTGTGGCCTAGCCACGATTTCCACCTACGGTAGTGGAAACTGCACCAACGCACCGCCTGGGATCCTCGATACCCATCGACACGCGCGTGTTGAGACAAGGGGAGGTGGGAGATGGTAAAAGGATGACCAGCTTAGCTTAGTGGTGGAGTAGGGTGTTTTTGTTGCTATCTGGAATAACTTTGTGAGTTGTGTGGCAGTTAACGAACGGCCACCCATGTGGTATAATTTTAATAGTGGACACCAGAACATTGAAACTTGTAGCGTGTTCATGTCCCTCAGCCACACTGCAATGCCCCAACCAGACGCGTGCAGGGCTAACCTCATGTGGAACGGATGTTTTGTAGGAGAGAAATTACGGCGATTATTCACTAGTCCATGAAGAACAATGAGTGTATATGTCGTGGCTCTGTTGTTTTGAAAGTGTCGGTGCGCCGGAGGCCCGGGCAGCGCTCAAGATGCGTCCACGTCCTCACCGCAGAGACGGCGCACAAGGCGAAATCCCCAACGGCGAGGATATGAAACAGGGTGGGTTGAGGGACTTTCGCTGGGGCCGAAGCCCCAGACGCCGCCACCGCATGCAAGACATCTTGATGGAGTTGGTTCGCCTGACTCCTGTAGGCTCCCTCGTGGACGGCGCGATGACTGTCGAGCCGTGCTCGTATCGCATCGGGCGCTCCTCAGGCTCAGGAGGTCCTCCCTACGATTGGTTTACGGGTAGCACAGCATGGAGTCGCGACCTAACCGGGCTAGGTGATCACCATAATTTCCTTTCAGACTATATTCTTCACTATCTCTCTTAAGCTTATATTTCCTGGTTTGGCTTTTACCTTCACTCCTATGCCCTGCTTGTTTAGTGGAAATGACATTAACGTATTTAACTTCTTTTCATTTATTTTACCGTTTTAGTTCCATTTTGTGTTTATTTTTTATTCCTCTGTTCATTAATTCCTTAATTTTTTCGAGATAACAACCCCTTAGCTAAAATCTAATCTGTCAATTGACCATTCTTTGACGTACCTGCCGCTGGAGTCCTCCATTTCGGAGGATCAATGTTTCTAGACTCATTTTGAATTATACTCTCATGACTTCCTTCTTCATCTGTGGTGACTTTAGAATGCCGTGAGCCAAGCAATTCCGGTGGCGAACGATGACATGTCGATGACTTGATGCAGCACTGGTTGCTGGTTTGGCCTCAGGTGCCAGAAAGACATTGACTCCAGTGCACTAGAAAACCTTGGGAATCTATTTTTTTTCTTTCAGGCAAAATAATGTTCGTTTATGCTGGGTTCCGGGCCACTGCGGAGTTAGGGGTAATGAGCAGGCAGACAAAGCGGTGCGGAAAGTTGCAGTATCCCCTTACCTAACAGGACACCGCCCACCTCAATATGAAGACTTACCGAGGGAAAAAATGCATTAAACAACTGGAACAATGAATGGTCAGACGTTCCCTGAGGGATAAATTGCACGCTATCAAAGACACTCCAACACTCGAGTCCTCTTAGATACAATCAATCTCTGCGGGCGGATATTATTCGCTGCCGATTGAGAACAGGACTTCTGATGGAGACGTTGCTGTCCCCATTTTTAATGGAATGATTTTCCCCCTCTATAATTGTCTTTGTCGAAGCAGATTCAACCAGAACCGAACGGAATGCGATCACCATTTTTCCAGAAATCGGTCTTTGACTACTACTGCGCTTTGGTTAATGCTTACCGAGTTCCTCTGAAGCAATTCAGTGCAGAACCACTTCTCAGATTACTCATATTTCATCTTACCTGCCAATGGTCTCCTTCATCCCGAAGTATCACTGTTCCCAACTCATTTTGAATGAAACCCTTCTCCCCTTACATTTTTAGTGACTTGAGCATACCTTGAGCAGAAGCCAACCCAGGGATAGACAATAACTCGTCTCTAGCTTGATGCAGCTCTTGTTGCTGGCTTGACATGTGTTGCTAGAAAGACAGACTCCATTGAACTAGAAAGCCTTGGTAATCTAATCAAATCACGGCATGGGAGGCACAGATCGGATGGTGCTTTCCGCGTACTTAGTTTGTATGACTGGAATGCCGTGGGGTTCCGGGTAGTCACATTAGGGAGAGGTGCGTAGCCATCCAACAGCTAATTTTGCGTCTTTAATTGAGTTGCTGTTTTATAATGAAGATGAAATAGTTTGTATTTCAAATAGCCTAATGAAAAATTTCAGTCTGTTATACAATCATGTGTTAAACAAGTGAAGTTATCTTTGATATACTCGGGAGTAGTTTCTTCTTCAGAACAGCTCACGCTGACGAAGACTTGGTACGTATCATCTGTGTATTCTGATATTTCTGTTATTCTGTCAACATGTCATTATACCTAAATGAATTTTAAATCCTTTAAATCCTTAAATCCTTCCCTTTTCGGTCAATGCCTGGGCCCTGGGACTTATCTTTCACTCTTACCTCTTCTTCCACAGGCCGACTTCTCAATTGACAAGTACCTTGAGCGGCAGCCAGAAATTACTGAGTCAATGCGCTCTATACTCGTTGACTGGATGGTCGAAGTACAGGTACGGTGGATATCACTTCACATATTCTGCCTCGGTGTGATAATGGTTGGTTCTGAGGTCGAGGTCTCGTCTCTGTTTGAGTGTGTGTGCTGAAACGCAAGCTATTAACACACAAATTTTACGCTAGTCACTGTCATAGTTGATACTAAAAAATTGTTAGTTACGTGTTTTATTACGGAAAATCTGCTCTGCACTACAGCACTGCTTTGAAATGAGCTACCAAATTGATGGCACAAAGTCTTGATTTACGGTGGAAGCTCGCAGCAGCTCGCCTCGCTTCTTCGGTTAGACGGTGGGCAGCTTTATCACAGAATCTTCATATCGACGAGGGTCAGAGACTCACCAGAACCTTATGTTTTAATGATAGGGTTGTGGCTAAGGCATAAGCCACTTCTTGACCGAGTAAATTATTTTATTTTGTAGATCAATGTTAGAATCGTAGACCGTGGAACAAGAAGACAAACGTTGTTTTTTACAAGTCATAAAACTTTTAACACTTCTGGAACGTGTGCGGCTTCATTTTCACTTCCATTCGTTAAATTTTATGAATGGTACTCTTTCTAAAGTGAAGTTTCTAGCAACTAGTTGAATGGCAGAGGTAGGATCTTCCTGAATCTCTTCAACAACAAGTTGATATACTTCTAGTCTTGTTCTGGTAGTCTTGTGTGCTTGAAATTGCAACTTTGAAATTAATTTTTTTTGACGACACGATTTTTGACGACCGAGAGAGTGATGCAGGTCTTTAATTCGCTCGTGAACATTCCCGAAAGAAAAGATATGTTGATTATTTTCCAGTGGCAAATGATTTTTTTTTGTATGACCTAAAATAGCAGATAAAAGCAAATTCTCCAGTATCATATAGACATAGCATATACAGTACAACCAACTATCAGTTACTTATTCATTGCTTATATGTGTCAGGGTGGGAAGCGAGGTGAGTGATAGGTTCACAGTGAAAGTGGGACTGAGACAAGGCTGCGTGATGTCTCCCTGGCTGTTCAACCTCTATATGGATGGAGTGGTCAG
>SDVV010025274.1:0-12450 GCA_016164225.1 Gammarus roeselii | reverse complement strand
GTTCTGACTTGTATTATCTTTAGTGTCAAATAAAACTACCAGTTTACGTATTGATGACACATATTAAAAAACACTTGTTGTGTTCAGCATATTTTTTTGTATATTGTGATCCTTTCTGTCAGTTGGTTGCTGTGCTTGGCCTACACTTTCTGTCAGTTGATTGCTGTGCTTGGCCTACACTTTCTGTCAGTTGATTGTTGTGCTTGGCCTACACTTTCTGTCAGTTGGTTGCTGTACTTGGTCAACAGTTTCTATCAATTAGTTGCTGTGCTTGGCTTACACTTTCTGTCAGTTGGTTGCTGTGCTTGACCTACACTTTCTGTCAGTTGATTGCTGTGCTTGGCCTACACTTCCTGTCAGTTGGTTGTTGTGCTTGGCCTACACTTCCTGTCAGTTGGTTGCTGTACTCGGCCAACACTTTCTGTCATTTGGTTGATATGCTTGGCCTACACTTTCTGTCAGTTGGTTGCTGTGCTTGGCCTATACTTTCTGTCAATTAGTTGCTGTGCTTGGCTTACACTTTCTGTTAGTTGGTTGATCTGCTTGGCCTACACTTCCTGTCAGTTGGTTGCTGTGCTTGGCCTACACTTTCTGTCAGTTGGTTGCTGTGCTTAGCCTACACTTTCTGTCAGTTGGTTGCTGTGCTTGACCTACACTTTCTGTCAGTTGGTTGCTGTGCTTGACCTACACTTTCTGTCAGTTGGTTGCTGTGCTTGGCTAACACTTTCTGTCAGTTGGTTGCTGTGCTTGGCCTACACTTTCTGTCAGTTGGATTATTTCTTTTAGTCAATGTAATGCACAGTATCATAATCACCTGCTCCGTTTTGGACACGTTACTGTAACAAGATACTTTGTGAATTACTTCGTTCAGTTTTAGGGAAATAATTTTGGACTAAGTGTTTCGAAATGTATCGATATAATGTCCATGCATGATCGCCATGTCATTGATAAACTCTTCGCAGATTGATGGGGAACATCCCTAACCACGAGCACAACTGCCCAGAGAAATGTCTTTTGTAGGCACTCCATGTGTCGTCTCTCAACACATTTTTCAGATACTTGGTCCAATTATCAGGAGATGAATTTTAACAATGTAACTTGTTAGGATAATCATCTTTGAAAACAGTGTCTTGCCCAGCACTGACTACCTTAAAGTTCTTGGGTAAACACATACGAAAGGCCCTTTCTGAGTGTTACATGTCCACCCATGAGCATACGAAGGGTTACATGTCTACCCAATAGCATACGAAGGGTTACATGTCCACCCAAGAGCATACGGAGGGTTACAGGTCCACCCAAGAGCATACGAAGGGTTACATGTCCACCCATGAGCATACGAAGGGTTACATGTCAACCCAATAGCATACGAAGGGTTACATGTCCACCCAAGAGCATACGAAGGGTTACATGTCCACCCAAGAGCATACGAAGGGTTACATGTCCACCCAAGAGCATACGAAGGGTTACATGTCCACCCAAGAGCATACGAAGGGTTACATGTCCACCCAAGAGCATACGAAGGGTTACAGGTCCACCCAAGAGCATACGAACAGTTAGTTGTTACAACTCAATGACTTTTGAATCAAGTCGAAGTTCATGTTATGGGTTTTCTTTCTAGTAATATAGAGTAGGATCAGTCATTTAATCATTATTCCAGTGTATATACATTAAATCTACATCGGAGCACAGTCAAATAAAATAATGCCTGGGAATGAAAAATATGATTCTTGTGTTATGAAATTCATGTGACCTTTCATTTAGTACGTATTAGTATCAACTGAGCATATTCAATCAAGAAACAAAAGAAGCTGTGAAAATGCGTATCAAAATTTTGTTTATTCGACATCACCTTAACGCATTGAATCGGTATTATCAACAGTTTTGATCACATTTAAGCTATCGTATTGTTCAAGAGAATCATTTTATTCCCTGTAACGCCCACCAAATCTTTCTTCTGAAACAGCAAAAAAAAAATATAAATTGAGAAGCAATAAAATGTTCATAACTGAGAAATTTTATTTCACCTACTGTTATAAGTTATTAAAAATCAATGCCCAAATGATATAGGTATGAAATCAACCATTTGCAAGAGATCTGAATAAAAGCAACGAGGCTCGAAAGCATCAGATACTCTGGTCCGAGAGGTCTCTGCAGATACAAGAGTTAAGCAGTGCGTGTCATGATTTTCTGGTTGTAAATTAAAACAAAGACTTCAATGAGAAACAAATTTAATCGGTAATGAATGATGATTCTATTAGGCAAAGACATTCTACCTGTATTTGCGCAATCTAGTTTTCCGGTCCAAATGTCATGCGTTGGTCGCTGCCATGCCTTACACCCTCTTAGCACAACGTTGACGCCCCGCGTGAAGACATATGCCATGGAGCCTTTTGAAATGCGTTGGTCTCTGCAATGCCTTACACCCTCTAAACGCAACGCTGACGCCCCTCGTGAAGACATGTGCCATGGAGCCTATTGTCATAGGACATTTATTAATCTCTAAAGGCCGTGATAAACATGACCGTTTCTGTTGGCATCACCGCGAGCATGCCTGCTTCTTCGTATAGCCGGTAGGATTAACTCTCTCCCGATAGGAAAGAAAGAGTTACGCGTCTTCTAAGTTTGATATCATTTGATTTGATTGGATTTCATTTAGACCTCATTTCCATCAGAGTCTCAACTCGAGTCCTCGTAGGCCCCCCCCCGTAAGGCACGCGTCGTGTAAGTGTTAATAAATCATATATCTAACTAGAACGAGGAAATCAAACAGTCTGTATGAGAGAGCGGGCCTGCCCGAGAGGATGCCTAAAGAAACGGTCAGGTGTGTCGAGGTCTTTAAGTCACGAAGAAATATAGGTAAGATTTAAGTGAGAGATTTCTACCGCATTAGAGTCAATGTTCTCTTGCATAGCCGACCACGAGGGAGCCAACACGGCTCAGTCGGGCTTCTTTCATCAATGGGCCCTGCCTGCGGTGGCGTCGACTCTGGCCTCTGCCTCAGCAAAAGTTTGTTCCCTACTTTGTCTCATCTTCTCGCCGCTGAGGATGGCGTCGTGTGTGTCGTCTTATGCAGCGGTGTTGACGCAAGAGCCACAACGTATGCACTGCATATCTTCTCTGGGGCAAGTGAACAGTTCCTATCATTCCTCTCCCACAAAACATGGAGTCCAGTATTGGTCCTAACAGTAATTGTTGTTCCGCATGTCATCCCTGTGCAGTGTGGCTGAAGGACAGACGTGATGCAAGTAACAATGCTCTGGTGTCCACAGCAACAGAGTAATACCCCACGGATAGCAATGTAGTAACTGCTTGGAACCCAATCCACTAAGTTGATTCAGATTTCAGTAATAACATTCTCCACCACGCCCCCTTCTCCCTTCCCTGTGGCCAAACATGCACGTGCCGGTGAGTGTGGAGGGTTCGAGCACTGCACTGGCCGCGGTTACCACCACCGCAACAGGGAACCGGTGTCCAACAAGTCATCGTCTGTCTCCGAGTTTGTTTCGGTTCATGGCATGCTAGGTAAATGGTAAATGAGATATGATCAGTCATAGCAGATTAAATTTCATTTAAAGATTTTTTACTCTGTGACATCATGGACGTGGAATAAATTGCTTCTGAAGGAACTCGGTGACTATTAAGCGAAACGTATAAGTAGAGTCGGTGGCATCAGAGACGTGGAGTAAATTGCTTCTGAAGGAGCTCGGTAATCATTAGACGGAACGTATAAGCAGAGTCGGTGGCATCAGAGACGTAGAGTAAATTGCTTCTGATGGAACTCTGTGATCATTAGACGAAAAGTATAGATAGAGTCGGTGGCATCAGAGACGTGGAGTAAATTGCTTCTGAAGGAACTCTGGAATCATTAGACGAAACATATAAGTAGAGTCGGTGACATCTGAGACGTGGAGTGAATTGCTGCTGAATGAACTCGGTAATCATTAGTCGAAACGTATAAGCAGATTTGATTTGATTCTCATTTCTACCAGAGTCTCAACGCGAGTCATAATAGGCTCCCCCGTAGGGTTCGATGATCATGGATTCCAGTAGGTTCGCACATCTCAGTGTGCGAGAAAAACAACGCAGTTAAAGTTTTAAAAATATTAAAATTGCAGCAATGTCAGACGCACGCTAGTGCGCACAAGAAAAACGCTTGGACGAAATGGATCTTTGCTTCCAATCCTTTAAAACTTCAGGAGTAATATGCACGCATGCCAGTGTGTACAGGTAGCATCGTCGAGACTGGTACAAGGTTTACGGCTACACGGACAAAGTCAGCTCCGACAGCAACGCACGACGACCTAGATAGCTACGCGATCTAGGTCGATTATAGTAAACTTCATTTATTCATGTAAGACTCAGACGAAACTAACCCTCGCTTCCAATCATTTAGAACTTCATGAGTAACATGTACGGACGCTAGTGTTCACAGGTGTCATCGTCGAGACTGGTACAAGGCTTACGGCTACACGGACAAAGCGAGCTCCGACAGCAACACAACACAATGTTAACAGCTAGGCGATCTAGCTTAGTAGAGGTACAATTTGATACAGGTAAGATAACGACTCAGACGAAATGAATTCCTGCCTCCAACCACACCGAACTCCAAGAGTAATATGCCCGCGCGCCAGTGCCACAGAGAATATAGTCGAAATTAGTACAAGGTCTATGGCTTTACGGATTAGACCAACTCCAACCGCAATGCGTCTCAATGTTTTATATCTACGCAGTCCAGGTCAACCCCAAGAACTAATATGGTCCGTGCACGCGCGAGCGAGCACAGACTGAAGAAAAAAAAAATTCACAAAATCACAAACAGGAACTCCCGCACAAATACACCAGCATTATTATACATGACAAAAATGTGGATCATGGAGAAGAAAGTAAGGGCAAGTCCGTCATGGGTAGAAAAACTGCTTAGATGATTGATTTCGCACTTATTGCTTAAGAGTAATGCATGGGGGGGGGGCTTAGGTCCCTTGGGTCCCAAAAGAGCTCGATGAATCCCGGAGGGTGACCTATGTTCCCCGGGTCTTCCCGAGCTCCTCGAGTCCCCCGAGACTCCTCGTCTCAGCTCATCTCGGCTTGTAATCATTTCGGTCAGTCTCGGCTCTTCGTGTCCAACTCGACTCGCCTCAACATGTTTCGACTGATTTCGACGCACCTTGACCAGCTTTGACGTGGCTCTCCCCCTCTGCGCTAGTAATCATGTGGACTAGAATAACAAAATTTTTCACTCAAGCATTTTAGGGTGGGAGTGTGGTGGCAGAGGTACCTCGGGTCCCAAAAGAGCCAGACAAACTCCGGAAGGTAACCCAAGATCCCTGGGTCCCTCGAGCTCCCCGGGTTCCCTCGTCTCAGCTCATCTCGGCTTGTCTTGAATCATTTCGGCCAGTTTCCGCTCGTCGCGACCAACTCGACTCGCCTCAGCATGTTTCGACTGATCTCGACGCACCTCGACTAGCCTCAACGCGACCCTCGCTCTCTGGGCCAGTAATCCGCGGACTGTAATAATTAATTGTTCTACTCAAGCATTTCACATATATACATTTTTCTGTGTATGGGGCTTACAGCGTGGGGAGAGGGAAGCAGGGGTCTCAGGGTTCAGAGGGGCCTCAAGTGGGTCCTAAAGTTTCTCAAGGAGATCCCAAAGGGTCTCAAGGGTGTAACAAAGGGCCCCGGAAAGGTCCAAGTGGTACCCCCCAAATCCTCTTGGTCTTCCAAGTCCCCCGAGTTTCCGAAACACCCGGGTCTCTCGAGTCCCGCGAGTACCCCACATTCCCAGGTCACCTAGTCTCAACCAGCCTCGGTTCGTCTCGACTCATCGCCAGTCGACTCGTCTCCACACGCTTCAACCTGCCTCGACTCGCCTCGTCTCCCATGCACAGTGCCATTCAAGACTTTCACTCTCTGAGATCAACATCAACATTATTTCACCATCTAGTCATCCAAACACCTAGCTGTGCTCGGACATTTAATAGGCGCCCGGGAGAGCGCAAATTCTCCCACCGTAGGTTGGACTAGACTAACTAACACAGCGCATAGTCCACTTAGGGCCCCTGCGGGCGTATAACGATACCTAATTATATAACTAATCCAAAATTGATCCCCATGAAAAAGGGCACAGATAAATAATAGAGCCCACGAAACATGAGAGAATAAAATACTAAAATAAAGTGTTAATTATCTCTAAAATCAATAATCATCCATCCACCCCAACGTCTAAGCAGAGTCGGTGGCAACAGAGACGTGGAGTAAATTGCTCCTGAAGGACCTCGGTAAGCATTAGACGAAACGTATAAGTAGAGTCGGTGGCATCAGAGACGTGGAGTAAATAGCTTCTGAAAGAACTCGGTGACTATTAGGCGAAACATAAGTAGAGTCGGTGGCAAAAGAGACGTGTAGTGAATAGCTCCTGAAAGAACTCGGTGACTATAAGGCGAAACGTATAAGTAGAGTCGGTGGCATAAGAGACGTGTAGTAAATAGCTTCTGAAAGAACTCGATGACTATTAGACGAAACGTATAAGTAGAGTCGGTGGCATCAGAGACGTGGAGTAAATAGCTTCTGAAAGAACTCGGTGACTATTAGGCGAAACGTATAAGTAGAGTCGGTGGCATAAGAGACGTGTAGTAAATTGCTTCTGAAGGAACTCGGTAATCATTAGATGAAACGTATAAGTAGTGTCGGTGGCATCAGAGACGTGTAGTAAATTGCTTCTGAAGGAACTCGGTAATCATTAGATGAAACGTATTAGTAGAGCCTACAAGTGCTTACAAGTGTAGGAAGACAACAACAGGCCTATTGGCCCAAACTAGGTTGTCTTTTCATGTTAAGAGGGTTAGTTCTGGAGTAAAACGTCTAAGAGGCCTATTGGCCCAAACTAGGTTGCCTTTTGATAGCAAAAGGATTAGTTCTGAATTAGAACGTCTAAGAGAGCTTCGTGCCATTTCTGTTTTTTATAACAACAGGAAGAGGAACGGTTCAGCTATTTAACGGCGATTTATGTCGAACTCATCGAGCCGCGACCTAAACGTTACGATTGTATTGCTGTTTACAGCCTCCGCTGGAAGTTTGTTCCATTCTTCGACAACTCTATACGTGAAGAAATCGCGCGTGAGGTCGAGAGAGAAACGTTTCCCAACGATTTTGTATCCATTGTTCCTAGTCACTCAGTTTGTATCTAGAGTGAAAAGGCTCGCTCGATCGACTTTTTCCTTAACCTTCATAATCTTTCACACTTCTATCATGTCGTCTCTGACTCGACGTTTCTCTACCGAATAAAGATTGAGTTCACGAAGCCTGTCTTCGTACGATTTATTCCGCAGCGAGATGATGAGTTTGGTAGTTCTACGTTGAACCTTCTCAGGTTTAATAACGTCTTTTCTAAGGAATGGAGACCAGAATTGAACGGCTTACTCGAGATGCGGTCTAACAAATTCGTAACATAACTTGAGCATACTGTGCTGGTTTTTGTATGAGATAGTGCGAGATATCATACCTAACATTTTGTTGCCTCTCTTGGCAGCATAGTTACATTGTTTGCTGTTTTTCAAGTAGTTACTAATGATGACACCTAAATCTCTCTCTTTGGTGACGGGAATGAGTTTCTTTCCAGACATTGAATATTCGTGTTTGGGGTTATAAGGAGCTATGAGCATTACTTTGCATTTGTCTACATCAAATTTCATTTGCCATTTTTCTGACCAATCAACAATTTTGTTCAAGTCTAGTTGGATCTGTTGACACTCTAGTTCAGTTTGCACTTTTCCTCCGATCTTAGTATCGTCTGCAAACTTGATAATATTTGAGAGTACGTTGCTATCGAGATCGTTAATGAATATTATAAAGAGAACTGGCCCTAACACGGATCCTAGAGGCATGCTGCTTGTTACATTACCCTAGGAGGAGGAAGCTCCGTTAAGTACAACTCGCTGCCGTCTGTCCGTAAGCCAGCATTTTATCCAGTTGTTAAGCTCGCCTCGAATACCGATGCCGTGCAATTTACTAACTAGGCGCTTGTCGGTGGCGTGGAGAGACGTGGAGTAAGTTGCTTCTGAAGGAACCCAAGTCCCCGGGTCCCCCGAGCTCCTCGAGTCCCCTCGTCTTACCTCACCTCGGCTTGTCTAGACTCATTCCGGCCAGTCTCGACTCGTCGCGACCAACTCGACTTGTCTCGACATGTTTCGACTGATCTCGACGCACCTCGACCAGCCTTGACGCGACTTTCCCTCTCTGTGATGGTAATCCTGTGGACTGTGATAACTAATTTTTCTACTCAAGCAGCATTTCAGGATGGGAGAGGTGGGGGGGGAGGCAGGAGTCCCTCTAGTCCCAAAAGACCTCGTTGAGTCCCGGAGAGCAGCCCAAGTCCCCCGGCACGCCTAAGTGTGCGAGGAAAAAACGAAACAACGCTTCTAACGTTAGAAAAAACGTGAAAATTTTAGCAATGTCAGACGCACGCTAGTGCGCACCCTAGTGCGTACAGGTAGCATCTTCGAGATTAGTACAAGGTCAGCGACTACACGGGCAACATCAGCTCCGACAGCAACGCAACACAATATTTACAGCTACGCGGTTTAGTTGTATTTATACAATGTATTCATTTAGGTAAGATAAAGACTCAGATGCAACGAAACGAATCATCGCCTCCAACCCCTTAGAACCTCGTTAGTTATATGTCAATACGTCAGTGCGCTCAGATAGTATCGTCGAAACTGGTACAAGAGTCACGGCTACACGGACAAAGTCAGCTCCGGCAGCAACGCAACACAATGTTCACAGCTACGTGGTCTATTTCATTTTTATTACAATGTATTTATTCAGGCAAGACAAAGACTTAGACAAAATGAATACCCGCCTCCAACCCCCCAGAACTCCAGGAAAAAACATGCACGCGCGACAGTGCGCAAAGCCAGCATCGTCGAAATCGGTACAAGGTCTATGGCTTCACGGATTAGATAGACTCCAACCGCAACGCGTCCCAAGGTTTTATAGCTACGCAGCCCAGGTCAACCCCAGAAACTGCATATAGTCCGTGCACGCGCGAGCGAGCACAGACTGAAGAAAAAATACACATTCACAAAGTCACTAACACGAACCCCCGCACAAATACTCCAGCGTTATAATATTGTGGATCGTGACAAAGAAAGTAAGAGCAGGTTCGTCGTGGGCAGAAAAACTGCTCAGATTATTGATTTTGCACTGATTGTTCAAGGGGATAGGGCGAGGAGGGCCATTGGTCCCTTGGGTCGCAAAAGAGCCCGATGAATCCCGGAGGGTGACCCAGGTCCCCAGTGTCTTACCGAGCTCCTCGAGTCCCCCGAGACCCCTCGCCTCAGCTCATCTCGGTTTGTCTCGAATCATTTTGGCCAGTTTCGTCTCGTCGCGACCAACTCGACTCGCCTCAACATGTTTCGACTGATCTCGACGCACCTCGACCAGCCTCGACACGACCCACGCCCTCTGCGCCAGCAATCCGCGGACTGTAATGGTTAAATGTTCTACTCATGCATCCCACAAACATTTTTCAGTGTATGGGTTTTACAGCGCTGGGAGGGGGGAGCAGAGGTTCCAGAATTCAGAGGAGCTTCTAAAGGGTCCCACAGTTTCTCAAAAGGGTCCTAAAGGGTCTCAAGGGTGTCCCAAGGGGCCCCAGAAAGGTCCAAGTGAATCCCCCCCAAATCCACCTGGTCTCCCAAGTTCCCCGGATTCCCGAAACCCTGGGTCCCGAGTCCCGCGGGTCCCACGAAAACCTCCCCTCTCTGGGTCACCTTGTCTCAACCAACCTCGATACATATAATAACAAATTCAAAATTCATCACCGTGAAAAAAGGGCAGAGAAAAATAATAGAGCCCCAAGCAAGAAGAAATAATAAAATACTAAAATAAAGTGTTAATGATCTATAAAATGAATAATCATCCATCCACCCCAAAGGACACATCCTCAACGAGCCAGCTAACACTCGGTTTACATTGACAAACCGTAATAATAGTTTCAAAACCTTGCAAACTTGTCAGAGGACAGGGATTGAAGAACGCGGTAGGCAACTAGAGGGTCTCTACGCGGTAGAGGGACCCAAAGTTTCTCAAAGGGGGTCTCAAGGGTGTTCCAAAGGGCCTCAGAAGGGTCCAAAGAGGTCCCCAAAATTCTCCTGTCATCCAAGTACTCCGGGTTCCCGAAAACCCCAGGTTCCAAAGTTCCGCGGGTCCAACGAGTGATCCTCATTCCCCGGGTCACGAATTCTCAACCAGTCTCGATATATAATAACCAATGCAAAATTTATCACCATGAAAAAAGGGCACACATAAATTATTTGGCCAACGAAATAAAAAATAACAAAATACTTAAATAAAGTGTTAATAATCCATAAAATTAATAATCATCCAGCAACACAAAGTCTTGAAAATCACTGTCGAACTTCACATGAGGGCAAGCAGGTAAGGCGAGGAAAACAAAGTAGTAATATATCACATCTTTTCCTCTTTAGAAAGACAGTAGAAATATGATAAGAACAGCGGATATTTCTAAGCCAGAAAGCAAAGGAGCTCGTCGTTCAACGAGCGAAGAACCATCTAGTCTGACACTTGTTGGGTCAGACACGCATTGCTTCACTCCATAAAAAAACCCGTAGGGGCGTACAGAGAATGCAGCATCTCTCGCCTGCACAGGATGCAGCATCTCTGCCCAAGGGGAATTCAATGTATACGAAGCCCATTTATAGTATATACTGATACGGGCTGCTGGACTGATCCAACCCCCTTGAAGAATTCCCGGATACTCGTCTGCTAACAAATGGCTATAACACATACACAGATCCGCTCAACTTTATACTAACAGATGATAACAGAACGACAAATGTACTTTACATAGAGCTGCTAAACCAACTGACAATAGTTGACGACTACTTCACCTACACTTACTCTATTTGTAGTCGACCTAAGACACGTCCTAAACGAGCCAGCAAACACTCAGTTTACATTGACAAACCGTAATAATAGCTTCAAAACCTCGCAAACTCGTCAGCAGACACGGAGCTTATTAACATACAAGCCAAAACACTGACTCTCATTTAGAGAAAAAAAATCATATGGGTACATCCAAAAATTGTTGCTAAGAGTAGTCAATGGATTCTTATAAAATATACTACAGCAAGTACATCTCTGACAAGGAAATATATCCTTTATAATATGTAGAAGAAAATGCACGAGCCTTTTCCTATAAAGCCCACCCCAAGAATATCTTCATATTATGTTTGCCTAGTAAAGTATGCTTCCCTCCTCTACGTGGCATGACCATCCCTTACCTATGGACAGTCTATGGGAGGTTATAGATCACATTAAGCCTCATCTCCTCCGACGAGTCCATAACAAACATTAGGCCTTCAAAAAACTCATCCACTGATGAACATTAACTTTAATTAGATCGGACGTCGGTCAGCTATTGCCTGCGAGACGGCTTTACTGTGGTGAGAAGTCCTTTGGTTGGCCTAACATGCTTCAGGATGCGTTAGGAGACTGCTTCAGATAACTTAGCGGTGGTTTGTAAGATTAAGATACACAGCGATGTCGGGCAATAATGAAGCATAGTTTGCCCGCTGCTAAGCTTACTAGAGCGTGGGTGGCAAGTTCGTTAGAGCGCAGGTAAATTAAAAAAAATCGACACTAGAAAGTAAACAGCGTTAAATTACTTAGGGTTTTCTAGAGGAACCCAAACGACTCGACCTTAGTGAATGCCTGGGGATCCTGAAAGCCTCAAATCTTAGGGGAGGCCTTGGGAGACCGAACGACTCGAATCTCAGGGAGAGCCTGCGGATCCTGAACGACTCTAATTTTCTGCTGCGACCAGAACGCAAGGTGAGAGCAGAAAGTTCGTCGGAGGATTGCAGCGTCTTAGCCGTGTCATTTTTTTTAGAGACAAGACAGACTTTACTATAATGGGGCACTTTAGGTACTGTGATAACAAAGCCAATCAGTATGACAATCATGGAGGAACTGTACGGGTATCAATTTGATTTGATTTGGGCTCATTTCCACCAGAGCCTCAACGTGTCATAATAGGGTCCCCCGTAGGGCGCGGATTTGATTTGGGCCCCATTTCCACCAGAGCCTCAACGTGAGTCATAATAGGCTCCCCCGTAGGGCGCGACCGTCGTTGATTTAGGTAAGTCCGCACGGCCTCGCGTGCGAAAATATTCGTTTTGTCAAGATGAAGTCAGTACATATTTCAATTGTGGCATATTCGCGTACTAGCGCGTACGAGAGAGTATAGAGTTAATGCGTATCTTCGTAAAATGAGTTGTTGTTTCAGTGCGTAATGAGGTGGAGGGACCACCTAATTTGCACAGGTGTAAGAGGCTTAGACAGCTTCGTATAGTCCGGTGTGTTTTCCGAAAGCGATAAGCTTTTTACGGTAGGTTGGGTCCGTGAGTAGGCTTTGTAGGTTGCACG
>SDVV010025273.1:0-12450 GCA_016164225.1 Gammarus roeselii | reverse complement strand
TATAGAGAGAGAGAGAGAGAGAGAATACAACACATTAATGTATACAAAAATCCGAGGCTGTTCTCGAAGGTCATATCGTCATAGCAATCAAAACCACCAATTTGAACGCAAGTTCCCCAAGAAAGCAAAGACATCCAACAACTTCCGAACTTTTCCCCTTCAATCTCCTCTACATCCCCCCTCACGGCCCCACTCCCCTCCTCCACGCCCTCACCCCTGCCCATACGCACTCTCCGTATTCATAAATTGCCTGCTCCCCCCATAAATTGCATCACTGAAGTCTTGAAGTAAATTCGTGTACGTGGGTGGCATCGAAGGCGGTCATCGGCGGCTGATGGGAGGAGGGAAGGAGGGAGTTAGGGAGGATACGGGGCAATGATCCAGGACTGATACAAGGTTTCAAAGCTGTGGCGATGATACACTACTGGGAAAAAATTGATGCGGGGTATCGTGAGATAGTGGGATTAGGAAAGATGCGGGGTGGTGGCAATGATACCTTGGCTCAGTGTGATGAAGATGGTGGAGAGTAAGGAACTGGTGCAATAGATCAGGGCTGAATGAAGCAAACAGAACTGGGCATAGTTCTGCTTCCCCCTTACTCTTTCATGATCACTTGTTCTGCTTCCAGTTCTGGGAGCACCTTACTCTTTCATGATCGCTTGTTCTGCTTCCAGTTCTGAGAGCACCTTACTCTTTCATGATCACTTGTTCTGCTTCCAGTTCTGAGAGCACCTTACTCTTTCATGATCACTTGTTCTGCTTCCAGTTCTGGGAACACCTTACTCCTCCATGATCACTTGTTCTGCTTCCAGTTCTGAGAGCACCGTACTCTTTCATGATCACTTGTTCTGCTTCCAGTTCTGGGAGCACCTTACTCCTCCATGATCACTTGTTTTGCTTCCAGTTCTGAGAGCTCCTTACTCCTTCATGGTCACCTGTTCTGCTTCCAGTTCTGAGAGCACCTTACTCTTTCATGATCACCTGTTCTGCTTCCAGTTCTGGGAGCACCTTACTCTTTCATGATCACTTGTTCTGCTTCCAGTTCTGGGAGCACCTTACTCTTTCATGATCACTTGTTCTGCTTCCAGTTCTGAGAGCACCTTACTCTTTCATGGTCACTCGTTCTACTTCCAGTCCTGGGAGCACCTTACTCTTTCATGATCACTCGTTCTACTTCCAGTTCTGGGAGCACCTTACTCCTCCATGATCACTTGTTCTGCTTCCAGTTCTGAGAGCACCTTACTCCTTCATGGTCACCTGTTCTGCTTCCAGTTCTGAGAGCACCTTACTCTTTCATAATCACCTGTTCTGCTTCCAGTTCAGGGAGCACCTTACTCTTTCATGATCACTTGTTCTGCTTCCAGTTCTGAGAGCACCTTACTCTTTCATGGTCACTCGTTCTACTTCCAGTTCTGGGAGCACCTTACTCTTTCATGATCACTCGTTCTACTTCCAGTTCTAGGAGCACCTTACTCCTCCATGATCACTTGTTCTGCTTCCAGTTCTGAGAGCACCTTACTCCTTCATGGTCACCTGTTCTGCTTCCAGTTCTGAGAGCACCTTACTCTTTCATGATCACTTGTTCTGCCCTCAGTTCTGAGAGCACCTTACTCATTCATGATCACTTGTTCTGCTCCCAGTTCTGAGAGCACCTTACTCTTTCATGATTACTTGTTCTGCTCCCAGTTCTGAAAGCACCTTACTCATTCATGATCACTTGTTCTGCTCCCAGTTCTGAGAGCACCTTACTCATTCATGATCACTTGTTCTGCTCCCAGTTCTGAGAGCACCTTACTCTTTCATGATCACTTGTTCTGCTCCCAGTTCTGAGAGCACCTTACTCTTTCATGATCACTTGTTCTGCTCCCAGTTCTGAGAGCACCTTACTCTTTCATGATCACTTGTTCTGCTCCCAGTTCTGAGAGCACCTTACTCTTTCATGATCACTTGTTCTGCTCCCAGTTCTGAGAGCACCTTACTCTTTCATGATCACTTGTTCTGCTCCCAGTTCTGAGAGCACCTTACTCTTTCATGATCACTTGTTCTGCTCCCAGTTCTGAGAGCACCTTACTCTTTCATGATCACTTGTTCTGCTCCCAGTTCTGAGAGCACCTTACTCTTTCATGATCACTTGTTCTGCTCCCAGTTCTGAGAGCACCTTACTCTTTCATGATCACTTGTTCTGCTCCCAGTTCTGAGAGCACCTTACTCTTTCATGATCACTTGTTCTGCTCCCAGTTCTGAGAGCACCTTACTCTTTCATGATCACTTGTTCTGCTCCCAGTTCTGAAAGCACCTTACTCTTTCATGATCAAATTTTCAAAAATGTGGTCAAATTATAAGCCAATAAATTTGGAGATTCTAATTTGAAAAATAATCTAGAGACGGCATATTGGTCGACATGTACTCTGTAACGAAAATGGGGTTGTGGAAGGACCAAAGCACGGAATTGTGGGAGGACCAATGGACGTGCTTGTGGGAGGACCTCAACGGGGTTGTGGTAGGACCTAAGGACGAGGTTGTGGGAAGGCCTAAGGACGGTATTTGGAGGAACGGCACTACCATTATGGAGACTGTTTCATAAATCTGTTTGTTTCATAAAGACATGACTGGGAGTGAAATCTGTTTGTTTCATAAAGACATGACTAAGCGTGAAATCTGTTTGTTTCATAAAGACATGACTGAGCGGGAAATCTGTTTGTTTCATAAAAACATGACTGAGCGTGAAATCTGTTTGTTTAATAAAGACATAACAGAACAAGAAATCGGCTTTATTCATAAAAGACATGACTGAGCGTGTTATCTGTTTCCTTCATAAAGACTTGACTGAGCGTGAAATCTGTTTGTTTCATAATGACATAACAGAGCGAGAAATCTGTTTAATTCATAGGAAACATGACTGAGCGTGTTATCTGTTTGTTTCACAGAACCATGACAGAGCGTGAAATCTGTTTGTTTTATAAAGACATGACTGAGCGTGAATTCTGTTTGTTTCATGAAGACATGACTGAGCGTGTTATCTGTTTGTTTCATAAAGACATGACAGAGCGTGAAATCTGTTTGTTTCATAAAGACATGACTGAGCGTGTTATCTGTTTGTTTCATTAAGACATGTCTGAGCTTGTTATCTGTTTGTTTCATAAAGACATGACAGAGCGTGAAATCTGTTTGTTTCATATAGACATGACTGAGCGTGTTATATCTTTGCTTCATGAAGACATGACAGAGCGTGAAATCTGTTTGTTTCATGTAGACATGACTGAGCGTGTTATATCTTTGCTTCATGAAGACATGACTGAGCGTGAAATCTGTTTGCTTCATATAGACATGACTGAGCGTGTTATATCTTTGCTTCATGAAGACATGACTGAGCGTGAAATCTGTTTGTTTCATATAGACATAAAAGAGCGAGAAATCTGTTTGATTCATATAGACATGACTGAGCGTGTAATCGGTCTGTTTCATAAAGACATGACTGAGCGTGTTATCAGTTTGTTTCACGTAGACATGACTGAGCGTGAAATGTTTGTTTCATAAAGACATGACTGAGCGAGAAACCTGTTTGTTTTATAAAGACATGACCGAGCGTGTAATCTGTTTGTCTCACAAATACATGACTGAGCGTGTTATCTGTTTGCTTCACATAAAGCATCCCTGGCAACTGTTTTGGTTCTATTTCCGCTTCTCATTCTGTGCGAAATGATTACACACCTTGGTTATTGAAGTGTGTAATCAACACGTAAACAAATAAAGTGTGTATTGCAGTTGAGTGAGTTGACATGAGGCACCTGTCTAAATTATCCATGTTTTGTCTGACTCACTGGGTTTAATATTCACATCGATGACATAACTACTCTGCTTTCCTCCAATAAACATGAAATATCGATTCAGAGTTTTCTGATGGAATAATGACCTTAAAGTGCCAAACACATCCAGCCTACTCCTACACTAACACATTCAACCCACTCATACACCAACACATTCAACCCACTCATACACTAACACATTCAACCCACTCCTGCACAAACACATTCAACCCACTCCTACACTAACACATTCAACCAACTCCTACACTAACACATTCAGCCCACTCCTACACTAACTCATCCAACCCACTCCTACACTAACACATTCAACCCACTCCTAGACACATTAAACCCACTCCTACACTACACATTCAACCCACTCCTACAATAACACATTCAACCCACTCCTACAATAACACATTTAACCCACTCTTACACAACACATTCAACCCACTCCTACGTTAACACATTCAACCCACTCCTACACTAACACATTTAACCCACTAACACATTCAACCCATTCCTACCTTAACTTACTCAACCCACTCCTACACTAACACATTCAACCTACTCCAACACTAACACATTCAACCGGCTCCTACACTAACACATTCAACCCATTCCTACACTAACTAATTCAACCCACTCCTACACTAACACATTCAACCCACTCCTGCACAAACACATTCAACCCACTCCTACACTAACACATTCAACCAACTCCAACACTAACACATTCAGCCCACTCCTACACTAACTCATCCAACCCACTCCTACACTAACACATTCAACCCACTCCTAGACACATTAAACCCACTCCTACACTACACATTCAACCCACTCCTACAATAACACATTCAACCCACTCCTACAATAACACATTTAACCCACTCCTACACAACACATTCAACCCACTCCTACGCTAACACATTCAACCCACTCCTACGCTAACACATTCAACCCACTCCTACACTAACACATTTAACCCACTAACACATTCAACCCATTCCTACACTAACTCATTCAACCCACTCCTACACTAACACATTCAACCTACTCCTACACTAACACATTCAACCGGCTCCTACACTAACACATTCAACCCATTCCTACACTAACTCATTCAACCCACTCCTACACTAATACATTCAACCTACTCCTACACTAACACATTCAACCGGCTCCTACACTAGCTCATTCAACGTTACTAGATTATACCTATAAGATGTAACCCAAACGATGCACAACACTTATCAAGATATCAAAACATTCATACACCGTACGATAAACACGATGTTTGATTGGATTTGGTCCTCATTCGATTTGAGTCTTGGCTTACCATTATACGCATTTCCAAACTTGTCGTGCATAATTAAATATTGTTTTATTGTGCCTTAAGAATACCATACCGTTTTTTGGTGGAATAGAGATTTGTTTGTCTGTTTGTTATAGCAGTGGCTCTCTCTCACTCGGGTCCACTCGTAGCGTCCCATTCTTAGCTTACAAATGTATTAAGCCGTTAATCTGGACTAAGAATTCATACAAATGATTATACAAGGAATTTTAATGTCTTATCGCAACACCTTGTGTCATCAGGAATTAGTGCATAATTATTCAAGTCGTTGTAAACTCCCTTTGGTAGCTTATTTGTCGTTGCATGTTTCGAAAAGAGTCGTGTTCTAATGTTCAGATAGGAAAGTAGTATATGTCCCCACCGTTCATATCCCGTCTCAATCACTCAGTCACATGTTGTGATGAACTCCTTAAGGTTAAATGCTGAGATGATGGTCTTACCTGGCCATTGCCGTTATTTTAATTTTATTGTGTACACATTTATTGTTAAAAATAACAACATGCCATTTTCTGTATGGATGAACCTAAAATTGTGACAGACCCGAACGTACTCATTTGTTATATAGAACTACCAAGTTTTATTTGGTTTTATTTTATTAGCCAAATACATTGGTCAAAACAATTGTACATTTCAGTTAATGTATATTGTAGTATTAAGAAATACTTTGTATCCCTATCATATTACCACGAGGCATCACGTGAATAAACGTTTTTACTCTCTCTTTCTTTTTCCTCATATGTTCTCACGATGCCACACCAGGACCGTAGAGGTGATATACACCGATCAGAAGTGACCCGCTGAAGAAGAGGTGGGGCACAAATAACAGTTTGGTAGCCTAAGTTGGAGCTCGTGTGAATCAATCCCTCGTTTCATGAAATAAATTGTTTGTAAATAGTTTATTTGTTAAAGTTTAACCGTACATGATTTTTCCCCGCAACTGTGCAATGCAGAGAGAAGATCGGTCCGAAACAATGCCAGGACAGTGGGCAATTTCCTCGAGTCTAAGATCATTGATGTGTTCGATTTTCTGGGCCTGTGGTCGTTCAAACGGTCGACAGACTGGGGGATGTGAGGGGTATGGATATGGGAGGTGGTAAAAAGCGATATAATTGTTATTATTTAATAAGGAGAAGCTCGATTTATTTAACTCATCCCCATTCGGTGGCGTGGTGTGAGAGCATTTGAAGGAGAGGAGGTGAATGTTGAGACGATGAAGGAGAGGAGTTGAATGTTGAGACGATGAAGGAGAGGAGTTGAATGTTGAGACGATGAAGGAGAGGAGTTGAATGTTGAGACGATGAAGGAGAAGAGTTGAATGTTGAGACGATGAAGGAGAGGAGTTGAATGTTGAGACGATGAAGGAGAGGATGTGAATGTTGAGACGATGAAGGAGAGGATGTGAATGTCGAGACGATGAAGGAGAAGAGTTGAATGTTGAGACGATGAAGGAGAGGAGTTGAATGTTGAGACGATGAAGGAGAGGAGGTGAATGTTGAGACGATGAAGGAGAGGATGTGAATGTCGAGACGATGATGGAGAGGAGATGAATGTTGAGACGACGAAGGAGAGGGGGTGAATATTGAAACGATGAAGGAGAGGAGGTAAATGTTGAGACGATGGAGAGGAGGTGAACGTTGAGACGATGAAGGAGAGGAGGTGAACGTTGAAACGATGAAGGAGAGGAGGTGAACGTTGAGACGATGAAGGAGAGGAGGTGAATGTTGAGACGATGAAGGAGAGGAGTTGAATGTTGAGACGATGAAGGAGAGGAGGTGAATGTTGAGACGATGAAGGAGAGGAGGTGAATGTTGAGACGATGGAGAGGAGGTGAACGTTGAGACGATGAAGGAGAGGAGGTGAATGTTGAGACGATGAAGGGAAGGAGTTCAATGCTGATTGTATGTTTCGCATTGGAGAGTTTTGCTTTTTGAGGAACAAAACTCCATCGGATCTGGACGTGATTTGTTTCCAGATTTGAACACTGCTGTGTTAAGGTGAAGTTAAGCGTATCCAAGCAAGAAGACCTATACATAAATTTCTGGGTCTGGGCATAGAAACGGTGACGCCATAACAGCGGTCACGAGCGAATAATAGCAGTAAAGAAAACGAACTCGAAGCAATTGATCTGTGAAACAATTTATTCTCTTCCCTTTGGTCGCTTTTGACCGCGATCGTGAGGTCGCCGAGGCTACACCCAGGCTCGGAAATGCAGGAGGCATTGATCCAAGTTGTATTGATACAGTTTACTCTGTCCTATCTGGGAAGCTAAGGCAAGAGCAGGGCAAAAGTGTTTGATCGAATAATGTCTGGCCTCACTTATTACTTCATAAGGGGACAATTAATAACACAAAAAACTGAATCTTGGTCGACCGTTACCTGAAAAAGCCACCTCCAGGTAAGTTCCGTTAGCATGTTTTACTAGCCACATTCATGTTTCAAAGGGAACAAATTATCCCCTCAGGAATTACTGAACGAGATCAACCATTGCTATATCACGTAGAGGTTGCGGGTGCTCTCTCAGTGAAGGTGATGGTGATTAGAAGGAAGTGAATGACGGCATGCTTTTGGCGATGGATGGAGAACAGTTGTTGGCGGTGGATAGAGATCAGTTGTTGGTGATGGATGGAGGAGAACAATTGTTTGCGGTGGATGTAGGAGAACAGTTGTTGGCGGTGGATGGTGGAGAAAATTTGTTGACGGTGGATGAAGTGGATGAGTGGAGTGGATGAAGTGGATGAGTGGAGTGGATGAAGTGGATGCGTGGAGTGGATGAAGAAGATGCGGTGGATGTAGGAGAACAGTTGCTGGCGGTGGATGGTGGAGAAAATTTGTTGACGGTGGATGAAGTGGATGAGTGGAGTGGATGAAGTGGATGCGTGGAGTGGATGAAGAAGATGCGGTGGATAGAGGAGAACAGTTGTTGGCGGTGGATGGAGTAGATGCGGTGGATGGATAAGAACAGTAGTTGGAACTTCCTCAGCGTCGGTAACCGAACTCTTTGGATGGCAGGTCTCCTGTTCTGGAAATATTCTGTCCAGCGACAGACGCTTTTATTCATTTCTGAGAACCCCTCTGCCCGCTTGAGGTGTCAGAGCATGTAGTTTCAATTTTTAACAATGTTTAATAGTCTACCACATAGGCAACAAGACGAAACAAAATGACACAATTTAGTCGCGGAACAAGTAATAGCTGTGGAAGCAGCCACACCAACTCGGTATCTCTGGCATCAATCAAGTCAACTTGTCAAAAAAACTTGTTGAGTATCAATTAAAAAAACACGGGTTGAGACAGCAAATTCTATTATCTAAGTCTACAATAAGTTGCCAAAGTCTGAAGTCACTGCAGCCTTGGGACGGGTAATTGCCAAGCGTCACCACATGTCGCCATGGTAACTGTTTTTAAACAATATTCCTTACACAACCACTTAAATAAGGTGTAATTAAATGAATACGTTCAGTTAATTTTTTCCTAAGAATAAGTATATAATTTAGGTTTTGATTAGGCTCTCGATTTGATTAAACTTGCATAAAAGATAAATAATATTTATTTTCATAATCCCAAGAACTGCCCGTCTTGTTTGAAGGGCGACAAGGGTTGCTTAGCAGTAAAAGCGCCTTGCGACGTTGGGCAACTAACCAAGTGATGTGAGAGCCTCGGAGCCCTCCATCCAATAGAACTGTTATTAACATCAGTGAACTAATCCGAATGAATGTTATAACTAGAATTGTAACCTTTGCTAACATGGTTATAAGAGCAATGGTTGTATCCGTTGTCATTATAACCATTCCCGAGATCACACCAATGATCTCGACGATACACAAATCCCCCTCCCCAAGCCCGGCTCCTGTGTAGCAGAGCTGAAGTGTTTACCTTGTATGACTTGAGCTGGTCGACGTTGCAGCAGAGCAGGGCATCTCTGCCGACCGTCTGGGTCATGTTGGGTACGTTGTCTAGGAACCTCGGTAGGCTGGGGTCATCAGGTTTGCCTGGGAGGGGGAATGCATGGGGTTAGTGACGTTGCAGCAGAGCAGGGCATCTCTGTCGACCGTCTGGGTCATGTTACGTACGTTGTCTAGGAGCCTCGGTAGGCTAGGTTCATCAGGTTTGCCTGGGAGGGGTAAGGAATGGGGTTAGTGGAGACTATATTAGAACAAATGATGACTACAGAGCTGTTTCGCCGTTGCAAACAAAGCCTTGCTGGCGGGCATGCTCGTTGCCATGCCGTCATTACTAGAGGCTTCAAAATGATTAACGATGGTATTATCGCGAATACAGCGTCTCCTTGACATCATATGAATGACAATTGAAACCATTAGGAACGTGAGGACTCGTTTTACAACGCCTACCAGCTCGACAGGCATCGACGCCATCTTGCGGTCAGCGGTGAAAGAGCTACTAGCTGGACAGGCATCGATACCATCTTGCGGTCAGCAGTGAAATAGCTACTAGATTGACAGATATCGACGCCATCTTGCGGTCATCAGTGAAATAGCTACTAGCTCGACAGGCATCGATATCATCTTGCGGTCAGCAGTGACATGGTAACTAGCTCGACAGGCATCAATGCCGTATTGCGTTGAGCAGTGAAATAGCTACTAGCTCGACAGGCATCGATGCCATCTTGCGGTCAGCAGTGAAATAGCTACTAGCTCGACAGACATCGATGCCATCTTGCGGTCAGCAGTGAAATAGCTACTTGCTCGATAGGCATCGATGCCATCTTGCGGTCAGCAGTGAAATAGCTACTAGCTCGACAGACATCGGTGCCATCTTGCGGTCCACCGTGAAATAGCTACTAGCTCGACAGACATCGATGCCAGCAGTGAAACAGCAGCTAGCTCGACAGGCATCGACACCATCTTGCGGTCAGTGGCAAAATAGCTTTATAAGGTAGGTTTGAACACTGGGCGAATAAAACATTAGATCACACCAGAATGCTTTGAATTTATGGACCAAAATATTTGATCAAGTGAGAAAACCATTGAATAAGTCTTGTTGAATGCCATGATGCAAGCCGCCATCCATTTCTGCTCCCCCATGCACCAAAGAAACGCTGTGTCTGCACACGCCGTTAGCTGCCATCCATTCCTGCCTGCCCTTTGCGCCGCCCACACGCGATTAGCTGCCTTTTTCCTGCCTACCCGTCACCAAAGGGCGCCACGTGCACTCATGCTGTTAGCTTCCCTCCACTTCCGTCTCCCTCTGCACCAAAGAGGCGCTGTGTCTGCACGCGCTATTGGCTGCCTTTCACTCTGGTTTACTCCGTCACAAAAGAGGCTCCGTGTCTACTGTCGCCCTCTACACTACTATATTCCGTCTTTACCGTGCAGTATTACGTGTATCACACACATAGAAGAGCTTCTTCGTGATATACGTAGGTTGTATATTACGGAGATTCTACCAAACATCTGAAAACCCATAGATAACTACTAGATGCGCACAGATCACAACCATTGCCATTATTATTACTGTAATTAGTAATATTATTATTTTCCATCTTGGCATGAGTACCATTCCTACAATGTACTGGGTGAGGGTTCGCCGGCGATTCGCATACACCCATTAACCCATGAAGGGTGATAGGTACTGGAAGTGAGCTTCGCAGCGGTAACTCGCAACCACCCTTCAACCCATGTAGGGTGACAGGTACTGGGTGTGAGCCCGCACCGGCAACTCGCAACCACCCCTGCACCCTATTGGTATCCGGGAATCGAACCCGCACCAGAGGAGAACTAGTTGCTCAACTCAACGGTGCGGCCTAGACTAGGAAGTATATACTTTTATTTTTTGCTTTTCTCCCTGGGCCAGGAGGGAAAAAGAAAAAACGAAAAGACAGCCAACAACTAACATCATTGAGCAATGAGCCAACAACTATCAGCGGTGGTCGGGAACAACACAGATGCGGGGAGGGGCCCAGTGTTGAAGGGAGCCGAGCGATATGGAAGCTGTTAATCTCCTTCCTACAGATCTCCGAATCGCAGTCTTGTCTGACATTGACATGACCATTGTTGAGGTAGTGGATATTTTCCTAAGGAAGGACCCTGTCGGCACGATAGTACTCTCTGTGTTATGCTCGACCGTCTGAGATGCGACCGCCTGGAACCTCAATTCATCGCTAGTCATCTCGCCCCGTTCGTGAAATTGTCAATCTGACACTCGACCCACTCGACCCACTCGGCATGAGCAATCGTGCTCGTTTTATTTCCTTTATCTAATCTAACCTAATCTACTCAATACACAAAGATCACTGCTCAAAACACATATATGACTTCTCAATACGCATAGATCTCTATTTAATACGCATAGATTATTAATCAACGTACGTATATATGTACGTCCTGCTCATCTACGCGTATAACAAAGGATCCTTCGCAATATAACCTGACTGTTCTGTTTCTATAGTGTAATTAATATCGCGGTCCTCATTTACTCAGAACCCTTCATGTCACGTCTGGCCTCTCTTTTTCTTCGTAGCAACCCATCATCATCATTTGTGCAAACTATTCTCGCTAAAGTTAGAATGCAGCAAATAAAACTTATTTTTCCCTGCAAGTGTAAATCCCACCCATTCTTGATGGTGCATCTTTCCGTTAATTTTCACCTCAAATCACATGCTCACCGGAGTAAATCTCTTCCGTTCTCCCTCCAAAATAACCTTCATATATGATTCCCCCCACAAAGTTACCCTCATCGATCAAAGTAATCCGTCTGCGTATCTGCGATTACATCATGATAATCTCCAGCGCTCGTCCAATCTCTTCGCTAATCATCGCGGCCAATCACGCTATAAATGGCAAGCCGTGGGGAGTCGTTATTTTCAGCATCGGGACCAAACAGACAAAAGCAATTATAAGAACGCCCGTCTCGAGCATGTTGAATTTGCTCTATTTTGATGAGTCTTGCCTTTGGTTACTGAACAGATCGTTTGGACGCTACCAACTCGAGCGTGTTAAATTTGCTCTATTGTGATGAGTCTTGCCTCTGGTTACTGAAACAGGTCGTTTGGACGCTACAAACTCACAGATACAGACACTAGGCCGTATCCCCCAGAAAGGGGGGTGGCCGACGGCAAGGCGCAACTCACACCCTCATACGCTCACACTCACACAACTTAGCCCTTTTGTGCTAAAGGGTCCGGCCGGTAGCCCCTCAACTTACACTCTGGGTCCCGAATGCACCGAGGAACCGTCGTCAGCAGCAGGGCCCGACAGTTTTCACTGGTTTACCCCCGCCGCGTCATAATGGCCGGGCCCCCTCCACCCACGACCATCCCGACAGCGGGATGCCAAA
>SDVV010025272.1:0-12450 GCA_016164225.1 Gammarus roeselii | reverse complement strand
ATAAATTGTATTTATACAACTAGACCGCGTAGCTGTAAATATTGTGTTGTGTTGCGTTGCTTTCGGAGCTGAGTTTGCCCGTGTGGCCGCTGACGTATTAATCTTGATGCTACCTGTACGCACTAGGGTGCGTACATATCTCACTTAATGTTAGAAAAGATTGGAAGCGGAGGTCCGTTTCGAGTAAGCGTTTTTTCTTTTGCGCACCAGCGTGCGTCTGTTATTGCTAAAACTTTCACTTTTTCTAACGTTGAAAGCGTTGTTTTGTTTTTTCCTCGCACACTTAGGCGTGCGAGCCTGCTTTAATCAATGATCGTCGAGCCCTACGGGGGAGCCTATTATGACACACGAGAAGCTCTGGTGGAAATGAGGACCAAATCAAATCAAATCAAATTCGCTATACATTACCGGGACTGGTTCCCTATCATCAACTCTCATATAACATCCCGATGGGATGAAATGTGGCAACAAAGTGGACAAAAAAAGTTCTCAGTCAAACCCTCTGTCGAGAATGGGGAACAAAGTTCACCAACAGAAAAGACCAAGTGTTCATCAACCGCTTGTGCACGGGACACACGTGGATAACTCACTATCACATGATGGATGTCGACATAAGGACCAAACGCGCCACCCTGCTTCCTTTGTCACCAAGGGGTTATCAGCGTGAAACACACTGATGGATTGCAACGCAGTTACGGCAGCCCGACGAGCGTTCTTGGATCCCCCGTGCAACCAACATAGCCTACTCATGGACCCAACCTACCGTAAAAAGCTTATCGCTTTCGGAAAACACACCGGGCTATACGAAGCTATCTAAACCCCAAACACCTGTGCAAGTGAGGTGGTCTCTCCACCCCATTACGCACAGAAATAACACATTTTACGCAGATATACATTAACTTTTTACTCCCTCGTACGCGCAAGTACGCGAATATGCCACCATTTAAATATTTACAGACTTCATCTTGACAGGACTAATATTTCCGCACGCGAGGCCGTGCGAGCTTACCTGAATCAACGACTGTCGAGCCCTACGGAGGAGCCTATTATGATTCACGTTGAGGCTCTGGTGGAAATGAGGTTTGAATCAAATCATATCTATGTCCGCATTCACACCGACAGAAACATTTATTACCTGCCAATAACAGCGCACTCTGAGTGCATCGATCACTGGAATCTGCTGCCTGGAAGCTGCCTTTAGCAGCAACTCGAAGTGACCGCTTAGGCTTCGCAGTTATTGTTCGCCTTGAGAAATTATAGACGACTATAAGCGTTTTAGGAAAGAAGTTGCATTGAAGCTCTTATTGACGGCTCTTCAATATTCTGTAATTGAATTCCAGGTCGGGCGTGTTCTACGATGCCACGGTGGACAACCAAACCAGCCCGACGATCTACGTGAAGTACGACAACAGTGAATATTATCCCGAATACTACATCGAGTTCACTTGAATCAGTCTGCATGACTGGGATTGGTGCCTTAGCGGATCCGTCTAATACAAAAGTCAAAATGTGTCTTTTGTCTCATCTCCACTAGCATTGAAATCGCACGCATGCAGTATCTGAACCTAGATGCTTGCTAACCCTCGTTTACATCATTTTTTTGTTGCATATAATTCACTAAATTCATGATAGGAAATTTTACTCGTTTTAATTGTTTGTTCAAGCAGTTTCTCCGAGACGAGTGTTCCAGAGGATGGAAGTGTAGTTATTAGTCGTGTCAAGAAAATCACAGATCAGAGGTTATCAATCCACAATTTGTATTGCATTAAACTCTATACATAGGTATCGCCAAAGTATAATGGAAAAATGGAACACTTCATGATAATAGACTGATAATATTAAAAGCTTGTATCACTCTTGAGGGTTATTACAGTGGAACTTTGTTGCCACTTATGTGCCAAGGTACTGAAATATGTTTATCACTGGCTTCTTAACCCTGGGTGTATGTTTATTCATTTTTGCTTCAGTCCGTCAAACTCTTGAGTCTTTGGCTCAACGTATTTATTCGAATTTTGTATCATGGTAGAGCCAGTTCTTTTTCTCGAGAATGACCTTGACAATTTAATATCCTGAAGAAGACAGCGTAGCTGAAATACAGTAAGATGTTCAGTGAAATTGATTTTCAGCCAAAACCTTGATATTCCGGTTTGGCAAATAAGTAAGGGGACTAACTTCAGTTGCCAGGATATTCGATTTTGGCTTCTACAGAAGTATGTTCTCCGAGTCGCCCAAGTTGGACCCGTGACGAACTATTACAACGTGTATTGAATCAACGTCGGCGTTGTAACTGTCAATGCTGGTTCCTGACTAAGCTGCCTCTACATGTTGTGTGCTGTGATTATCTAATTACGCAAGTTGTAATGTTCATTATTGTAATAATCACCAAATTCTTAACTTTACATAACTATTTTAAGTTCAAGCTTTACACCTCCTTAAAACGTCTAACAACTAAGCTTTTGAGTTAGAATTCATCAACGTCTTACTAGAAGTCATAATCAAATGTTTGAAAGGCGTTAGATTTTTCCAACGGTGTTCATCACGAACAGTATTGGATTGAGCCTTCAGTAGGCGCGAGCCAGACGTCAGTTATCTACCGTGCACAGGTTCTTGTTTGTTAGCGTGCAACTGATTGGCGATTAGGAGATCTATAACCTCTTGAGGAATTGATTTGTTTACCGCCTGCTTCTATATGTTATCCTGCCTGTTCCCATCCTTATCTAACCCGATATTGTCCAATCGTTCGGCACCATTTATCTGATTTGCCCGATCATTGATAAGTCTTAGCTATTACCGTCATTATTAATTAGCACCGATTGTTTTTCCGAAATAGGACTTTGTTGGAACATTTGCTAATCATGCTTGTTTGCACATTCTAAAGATTTTTTATTGGATTTCAGCTGAATGTTTTCAGATGTTCATGCACATCATTCCTAATGCTTAATTAACATGTATAGGTAAATATGTGCACGAAGGATGTTATAGATATATTTTCCATTGCAATTACCAATTCGTATTCTTCTTATATGAAATGTCTTTTCAATGTCATATCAGTTTTTCATTGTTCCAATTAATTTTTCATTGTACTGCTATGATATCTCGTAGGTGTTCCTTTCTTGGTTCAGAGGTATACTTCATAGTAAGACCCAACACACAAGTTCTTGAATGATATGTTTCTTCATGTGTTACGGTTGCTTGTTGCCTTGATAGTACTTTACCATAAACCCATTATAAAAATAAATGTTACCGTTCCGTATGAAGCTTTTGATAAGACTCCCTAGAACGCCAAATATCCCACGATAGTCGCATTGCTGTTAGGCTGGAAACTTGTAGTGCGATCGTTGTGACGTGAATGAGAAGCACTTCAGGGCTGAGCGATGGTGTCAACGCAGGGTCATATAAGCACCAGAATTGCGAGAACTGCGAGTCATCTTCTGCTAGAACGCGAACACTACTTGAGAGAATGAATTGTAATTTAGTCAGAGTTTTCCTATACATAATTACAACCGTACGTGGATTCCAGTGCAGAACTTGTGTTAGATACTTTTTTGCACGAGTATCACAGATTTTAAGATTAGCTCAATGCCTAGGATTAGAAAGCGCTTCTCCTGAGTGATAGAAGGCAGTGCGGCAGATACTATCAACCGATTCCTAATCCCAACAGGTTTTCGTTTAAGCTCATCGATAGAATTATGGTCCAAGAAAATGCATCTGTACTGTGACCAGCTTAGATAAGAGTGTGTATGTATGTATAGACATAAAGCCGTTTCCCCCTAGTTGAGGATGTGGCTAAGTTAGGCAAACACAGAGGGGGTAGGAGCCCAATCTCCCCGCCACACGAGTGATAAGTGTGACTAGGCCTAAATACAGCAGTAATTTTCTCTTATGGTACGCTCCTCTAATCGCGGAAAATCGAGAGTTCTGACTTGATGCAAACATTTTTTTGTAAACTTTTAGGTACACAATTTTGTTTATCATGTTTTCGTCACCGTGCTTTCTGTCGTTCTTATAGATCCGTTCAGAGCTTTGTAAAAGAGAAAGGCGATTGCATATTTCGGGATGGAATCTTGTATCGATGGGATGTTCCGGTAATGGTTGCCCTTCAAAGGAGGTTCAGTTTTTAGCGCTAACCAGGATAGACTCCTGGTTACATGACCATTAATTTTTTTTTTAGTTTTCAGTAATAATTACACTTGTGAACTCGTATATTCATGCCTGCTGTGTGGGATGAATGATCTCACCCAGCCTCGTGCCGGTTGTGTGGGATGAATGATCTCACCCAGCCTCGTGCCGGTTGTGTGGGATGAATGATCTCACCTAGCCTCGTGCCGGTTGTGTGGAATGAATGATCTCACCCAGCCTCGTGCCGGTTGTGTGGAATGAATGATCTCACCCAGCCTCGTGCCGGCTCTGTGGAATGAATGATCTCACCCAGCCTCGTGCCGGCTCTGTGGAATGAATGATCTCACCCAGCCTCGTGCCGGCTCTGTGGAATGAATGACCTCACCTAGCTTCGTGCCGGTTTGTGGAATGAGAATACGTTAGCTATCTTCTCGGTGCAAGTAAGAAGCCGGCTCGCTAGAGCATTACATACCAGGGTTGGGGTGGATGGATGATTATTCCTTTTAAAGATCATGAACACTTTTTTTTTAGTATTTTTTTCCTCTATGGGCTCCAATATTTATTTGTACCTTATTTTCATGGTGATCAATTTTGTATTAGTTATATAATTATACATCGTAAGACGCTCGCATGGGCCCTGGGTGGATTCGTGCGACGACTTTGCGTTGGGGACCCCGGTGGGGCGCAAAAGAAACTACCGCTGTTTCCATGAGCATTTCCTTTCTCCCATCATCACCGCCTGTCCCATGAGCCTTTCCTTTGTTCATCATGCGTTTATCCATGGGTTTATGCATATGTTTATGTATTTATCCATGTGTTTATCCTTTTAATAATCCATGTGTTCATCCATGTAATTATCCATGTGTTTACCCAAGTGTTTATCCATGTGTTATCCATGTGTTTATCCATGTGCTTATCCATGTGTTAATCCATTCGGATATTCCTGTGTTTATACTAATCTATGTTAAACCTACTCGGTATGTATGTTAAACCTACTCAGTATCTACATTGAATCTACTCTGTATCTACGTTAAACCTACTCGGAATCTGCGTTGAACCTACTCTTGATCTACGCTGCACCTACACTGCCACTCTTCAATTGCCCTACGAGGGAGTCTGCATTAACTTCGCGTTGGGACTCCGGTGGATAACGGAAGCTACTACTATTACTAGTACTACTACTACTACTACTACTACATACCAGAGATGGGGTGTGTGGTTATAATAAAGGATGTGAAAGTGCAACAAGTGACTAGTTAGAAACGTGTTCTATATTCTCTTTCACTTCAAGAGCCCTAAGCTAGCATGCCCTTCTGCTTTCTATTCGAATGAATCTTGAACAGGAAACATTGCAGAGACGTATTCACTAAGGAATCTTGATAACATTCGCAGAACGTAGATTTCGACCAATTTAGTCCTCCGTGTCTTCTCACCTTACTCAGGAATTTCGAAACTTTTGAGTATCTCTACTGTTCCTAAGTTTTCAGGTTTTGACTAATAAACTGGCTGCTCGGCGCTAAATGTCCGCTAGGTACAGCGTGGAGTCTCCGCCGCATGGCTGCTTAACCCGGTTGAACCCCCAACCCTCTCCCTACCTATATAAACGAGGTCTGCCCTACCCCATCATTCATACGAGCACCACTGCTTGTTGAAGGCACAGCGGCCGCCTCACTGGATCCACAGGATCCTCGCACCCATTTAATTGGTAAGATTCCGTACGTGGCGGCCCATCTGGGCAGTGGATTAGTGGCCCGCTGCCCCATTAGCCACAGATGGGATTGGCAATTGCCCAGACATACTGAATTTGCTGTCTCTGTGGCTCTGCCTCGTCCTCGAATGGCAAAATTTGCCGAGCATGAATTTGTCATCACAGAAATTTTGTCGAGACCAATCTTGTCGACACACAAATCTTGTCGACACACAAATCTTGTCGACACACAAATCTTGTCGACACACAAATTTTGTCGACACACAAATTTTGTCGACACACATTTTGTCGATACATAATTTTTTCGACAACAAACTTTGTCGACACTCAAATTTTGCCGACAGAAAATTTGTCAACGGATCATTTCTGTCTACACAAATTGTCGACACAAATTTTGTAGACATGAAAATTTTATTGGCACATTCAATTTGCCGACCCATGAATTTATGTACACGAAATTTTTGTCAACACTAAAAATTTGTCGCCACAAAGATTTTGTTGACACGAAAATTTTGTCGGCACAAATTTCGTTGACACAATAAGTTTGTCGACACATGAGTTTGTTGAACCATAATTTTTTCGACCCATGATTTTGTCGACCCATGATTTTGTAGACCCATAATTTTGTCGACTCATAATTTTGTCGACCCATAATTTTGTCGACACATAAATTTGTCGACACACAGATTTTGTTTATACACAAATTTGTCGACACAATTGTCAAACTAATTTGTCGGGACACTAATGAGTCGACACTCATTTTGTCGACACTAATTTTGTCGATACACAAATTTTGTTGACAGACAAATTTTGTCTACCGATAAATTTTGTCGCCAGATGAAAATTGTCGACTTATACATTTGTCGACACATAAATTTGTCGACACCTAAATTTTTTAACACGTACATTTGTCGAAAAAAAAATCCACTCTAATTTTGTAGACACAAATTTTGTCGGCTCATAAATTTTGTCGACACTTAAATTTTGTCGACACATGAATTTTTTCGACACATTTTGTCGACGCACAAATTTTGTCGACGCACAAATTTTGTCGACACAAAAATTAAAATTACCGAGAGCCACCTGACGTGCCTTCGGGAATTGTTAAAGATTTGGGTTTGGAAATTTAGCTCATTCACAGCGGTCACTGAACAACGATTGTCAAGTCATGACAATACCCTCGATGCTGGCACCATCACACCAACATGCAGATGATTGTGTCACATGTGACTATCCTTAGGGAACTGTTCCATGTTTGGGATTTACGTCTAGCTCAGAAACAGGTTTATGATCAACACTTGATTAGTCATACAAGCATAGTCTACATCTTGACACTTTCGTTTATTCACTGGTTTTGATGAACGCTGTCCCCGTACAGCCCTTCACACCTGCAGACAAATGATTGCGGCTCATGTATGACGTCCTCCGGGACTATGTCAGCGTTTGCACTCTTGCAACGATACATAGTGTTTTCTGGTGAACACTTGATGCACATCAAGTCATCGGTACCTGGCATTACAAAAAACCATCGTGATTGGTCAAAGAGTTTCGCTTGCTAGCAACAGAGGATCATGGTCACATATGACGTGACGCGGGACTCAAGTTAGTGTCGCTCTGCAAATCCAACGATATACAGCGGTTTCTCAGCGACATTTAATTATTTTCAGTCACATTCGGATAACAAACCCTGCGTTCATACGGACGCTAGCAATGCCTGATACTGAAATCCACCGTGTACACTGGTTTCGAGTCAGCATTGCAGCCTTCATCGCACAATAATGAAATCATGCAATACATTTCGCACACACTGGCATTATTCTACATCTCCGATGAAAATTATCAAGGGCTTATATTAGGATCATAACATCCCCTTTATACTTCAATCTCCTTTGTTTCAAAAACGATGTCCGCAATCACCTCGGCGACAGGCGAGTAATCGAGAGTCTTCTGATGGCCGCGTCGCCGGCTCTCATTGTGCACAAAGATGACCTCCATACCGAAGGCCTACGGCACTCCAGGTTATTTGGGAGGTCATGTATACTGGCCAGTTGAGTGCTACATAGAACTCAGCCATGACAGCGCCTCCAGTCAGTCCTACCTTTGAGGCGTGCAAGAACAGATATCGTGCAAACAGATTGAGCCTCCCAACAAAAGAAGCTCTACTCCGGGTCAAATACGCACTTCGCGCCCTCATCAGGCTGCCATAGAATTGGGGCCCTTAGGTAATTTGCTAATGCGCCGATCGTCCCCCCAAATGCGAACTTCGAGGCCACTGGGGGCAAGACCGCACTTTCTTTCGAACATATTCCGGCAGAAATACGCACGTTGGATCTCCAGCTCAGCGCTCAGGTCGCTCAGACCCTGCGTGGCTATGTCCTCAGCGCTTCACTGACGGGTATTCTTGCTCGCATTCGTGATCCCGTCTTAACTGATGGCACGCAAGTTACCCAGAAGTCACTGCATTGTTTATATGAGAGCTCCACCCCGCTTCAAGACCTCGGGTGACTACGGAAAGCGGAACCGCTCCCCTTCCCGTAATTACTAACGCTATTCCGGCATCCCTCAGGAGTCTCCAAGAACACTGACGCGAGTCCACGCCTTGGGTCAAACATTTGCTGTCCAAATGCCTCTTTTGGAGAGGGGTGCCGCGACCCCTCCTCTCTTTTACACTGTCGTGCACCGACAACACGAGGGCGTTGTCAAACCCCTCTTGTTAGACTTCCTGTGCAAAGACGTAGTCACGGCAGGGCCCAGACAACCAGATTGTACATCTCGTATTTTTGCGGTCCTCAAGGCTTCGGGAGTGGATCACCTTCTGATCAACCTCTCTGAACTAAACAAATACATCACGGTAACCGCGTTTCGAGGGTCCAACCCGCAACAAATACGAGCAGTGCTGAAGTCTCCTCTCTGAGTTGAACACAAAAGACTTTCCCGCACGTCCCATTGCATCCTGGGTTTTAAAAGTTCCTAGCCTTCAAACTACGAAGTCAACGGTACCTTTTCTCGGCCTCAACCTGGGACCAAAAATATTTACAACGATCGCGAAGCTACCCCTTCGCTTGTTCCACCAGCAAGGGATAGATGTGGCCTTTTTCATCGACGACTGGCTGTTCCAGGCACCAACAACACATCACTGCTGGCGCAACACCCAGATGGCCTGCGACCTTCTCCTCAAGCTCCATTTCTACGTCCACCTGGAAAACTCTATTCTGGAACCCACCCAGCAGTTCTTCTCCTTCTGGCTAACACTCAATGGAGAGGCCGGGCCCTCGCCCCGACCCCACAGCACATCGACCGCCGCAGGGACATGGCCACTGAGATTCTTCCCTACAGAACGAACTCTTTCGCTTGAACAGCATCAGAGGTCCTCCGACCTTACGAATTTCCGAACACCTTACCTACGCCATGCCCACCACTTCCCCAACGAAGCTGTGCTAGGAGCACGATCCCTGCGCCTATCCATCAAGCCCAGCCATCTCAACAGTCTCTACCGCCTCGCGGTACAGCACTGGAGCAGCGAGGCTTACCGTCACTCCCACGTCCCGTTCGTAATACCTCCACCGGAGCAAATCCTGTGGACGGACGCTTCGGGCGACGCACGGAGGCTGCATGCTGCAGCGACCAGCAGTCCTACGGCCGCTGGTCGCCATTGGAATGCATTCTCCATTTTACGTCGAAGGAATCGTTGGCTATCGTACATGCGCTGCGGGCACGAGTTCATTGGCACCACACAACAGTCTTTGTGTTGTCACACAGCAGGGCGGGGGTAGCCATGGTGAATTACTCTGGCTCCAGCAAGGCCTCGGCGCTGCAAAAGTTTGGAGCGCAGCTCCTAAGATCCTCCAGCGCAGTCACCTCTTGCTTCTCGCGTCCTACCTTCCCGATCGCAGAACGTCTGGGCCGATCAGCTCTCAAGTTTCCAACCAGTAGAACCGAAGTTGTCGCGGACGCATAACGGCTTCGCCTGCCTCTCTACCCTGTGCGGACCAGACAATTAGACCTTCGCGCATCCAGAAAAGCCACAACTTCTCCCTATTTGCAGCTCCGTTTCATCACCCACGAGCAGCTTTCGTGGTTTGCCTCCAGTGCGAATGGAATCTGTTCAGGGAAATATACCGGTTTCCTCCATACAACCTGATCTTCCAGGTGCTCCACAAGCTCAAGACGTACCGCTACAGCGGCGTCGTCGTGGTGGCCGACAACCCAACGCACTGTGTGTGCCCAATGTCGCCGCGTCCTTTTACGACTTTTCGCCCGCTCTCGACGTGTCCCAACGCGTCGAAGGCAAGGAGGTGCCTCTAAAATCACGACCCTTCTCGAGTTATCTCGTTAGGTTTTTCAAAACTTTGCTCACCATCAAATACAATAGATCGCTTGCAGACATCCTGGTCAACACACAGGCAGTCCAAACAACGCCAATATCAAAGCTTCTGGATTCGTTTCCAAGCGTGGCTACGCTCCACAAAGGTGCTGTCCATCAACCAGTTTACCCTCTTCCCGTTCCAGCACTATGCAGGCAAGCAGAAGCTGCGAATTCCTCGCACAGTTTTGGCTTACAGGAATGAGTTTCATTTGCCGCTCTCATGGGTTTGGCGTCACGACCCGCGAGGCGATCTTCAAGGAACTGGCAATGGCCCAGTTTTAAGAGAACCCACCACATAGACGTTTCGTGCCGCAGTCCGGTGGAAATGAGGATCAAATCAAATCGTGCCGCAGTGGAAGCTGGAGCTGGTTCTCGACATGCTTGCCTCCGTTCGCTTCAATACCCAGACGACGTTTGTATTGGCCCTCTTTCAGGAGACTCTGTTGCTCGTCGCTCGCGCGGCAGGCATCAGAGTTTAGCTGAGATGGCAGCAACGTCACGCACGGGACTAAGTTTCGCCAGACCCTCACCCACACGCCACCTCTCATCTCTACCGCCTCACTGCTGCCAGATGGCCTGGCACACAGCCTATTCCCTATGACCTCACTCAAAGCCTACGTAGCATGACGTCCGTCAAACAATGACTTATTGTTCATACATCTTGCTTCCGGCAAACCACTCAAGGCGTCATCGGTGGGGCATTATATCTGCTCGTGATGAGGCCAACCCACATGCCTTCACTAAAGCTCACGACCCAAGAAAATCTGCCTCATCTTTTGCTTGGACGCGTGGGGTCCCTCTCCAGGACTTCATATCCAAGTTGCTCCTGAAATCGTTCCACGTGTTCAGGCACAACTACCTATATGCTGTGGGAAACCCTAACCAACCTTACGTCTCATTGAGGATCTGGTTGAAAGACTCATTTTCTTCGAAGGCTTGTGACATTATGCTAGCTAATGTCAGAAATTTTGGTACATATTATTGGGTACGTATATGGATTATATTACCATATCGAAATACGGTACTCAACGCTACGGCTTCAGGATAAGGATTACGTCGGACAACTCTGTATATTTACTTTATCCGACCCGCTGTACGGCAAGGTTACCATATTGGCTATGGTACACATGGTAGGCACTTCAATATTGAGGACTCTGCTGCCACTACCTGGCTGTTCAATCACACTCGTACTAGGAGGCTGTATATATTGATGTACATAATTTCTATTTAGGTGCTCACAATCTAGGCCCGCTTATTATTTGGCCGCTATGAGTTAGTATATTGGCTCCGCTAGGCACCAAGCAATACTTGTCTTAGCCTATGATTACAGTCATTACCACCATTCCCGCCTTACGGGGGAGTCTGCATTAACTTCGCGTTGGGACTCCGGTGGAACATGGAAGCAACCACTACTACTACTTCTACTACATCACCACCATTTATACAAATGTGTTATTTCCTTACACGGCAAGGGCTTCTTTGAGATCACTCTGTGTAAGATGCAGTCGAGCCGTCCACTTTCTGTGAACTTACGGCATCCGCTAGTTTACGCTACATGATGGTATTTTCTATGCTAACCTATGGCTTTTACGAGGCGGAAAAGAATATAACCTGTGTTATCTCAATTCTCTCGATAAAAATTTATTTTTCTGTAACTTAGTAAGAGCCATAGGGGCCGCCTCCTCCCCCTGTTATCTGAGAAACGTAATAACGCTCACTTGCGGTAAGCAGCTTTGCCAGCCCTCATGAATGATGGGGTAGGGCAGACCTCGCTTATATAGGTGGGGAGGGGGTTGGGGGTTCAGCCGGCCTAGACAGCCAGGCGCGGGAGACGCCACGCTTTACCTAGCCGACATTAGGCGCCGAGCAGTCAGGTTCTAGTCGAAACCTAAAAGCTCAAGGACAGTCGAGAAACTTGACAGTTTTGAAATTCCCGAGTAAGGTTAGAAGACACGAAGGTCTAAATCTGTCAAAAACTACGTTCAACGAATGTTATCAAGATTCTCTCGTATATACGTCTCTTCAGTGTTTTCTCTTAAAGATTCATTCTAATGAAAGGTTGGGGTGGATGGATGAATATTCATTTTATAGATCATTAACACTTTTTTTTAGTATTTTATTATTTCTTCTTGCTTGGGCTCTATTATTTTTCTCTGCCCTTTTTTCATGATGATAAATTTTGAATTTATTATTATTATATGTATCGAGGTTGGTTGAGACAAGGTGACCCAGGGTGGGAGGTTTTCGTGGGACCCGC
>SDVV010025271.1:0-12450 GCA_016164225.1 Gammarus roeselii | reverse complement strand
TAAAACAAAAATTAATTTTCACTAAAAATATGTCATATAAATGTTGGTTTGCAAACTCTTAAATTTGACTCGAATGCCTAGCAATGAAATTTGCCGTTTTGCAGCATGACTTGCATTGAAATGCAATACAACGCCTTCTGCTCTGCATTGAAAAATGCGATTGACTATAAGCAATTGAAATAACACTCGGCTACCGAAGGCATCACATATATATTTCTCATCAGCTCTAAACGGAATCTAAAGCAAAAGACTACTGCTTCTTTTATAACACTCTGAAGTCCCAATACGATGGCAACGTTTTGCTCATCTACTCGGAAATAGACTCGTTGCTGATCTTGTTCAAAGGTATGACCGACATTGAGGCGAAAAATGCGTCAATCTCCCCCTGGCTGGATACATGGACTTCCTCCACCTACCCGGAAAATCATCTTTTATACGATGAATCAAAGAAATGACAGCTGGGACTACTGGAAAGCGAAACAGCTGACGACTACTCGAGTGAGATTATTTGTTTGCAACCAACGTGTTACAGTATAATGCTCGAGTCCGATGCAAAAAAATCAGTTGCTAAGGGTGTCAATTACCAGACGCAAGCCAAAATTTGTCATGAACACTACAGTCATACATAACCAGAAAACATACACATACTTTGAGACCAAACACAACATTCGCGCGCAAGCATGTCAGCATCAAACTGTACGCACTATTAAAAATTGCCTCAGTAAATCTGAGAACAAACGTTACTTTATCGACGCGTGTACAACTCTTGCCTATGTCCATCCAAACATTCCCAAAAACTCTATTGAAGTATGGTTTCTACACTAAATATACGATGAAGTAACAACATGACCAAGTTTGTAACAAAAGGAATCTTCCATATATAAAATATCCACGTCAAACAATTTACCAGGATGTAAGAAGATATATAAAACACTAAAAATATACAACTTGTAACTAACTTATACTTGAAATAATGTCCTACATTGCAGATACAAACGTAATATATCCTGATATTCCTATATTGTATAAAAATACCCAATACCTTACATCGAAGATGCAACTTACAAAACTCAAAGACACATACTAAAACGGTCTAAAGATAACAAAAAAATGGAATAACCGACCAATTATGCCGGAAATAGTGTGTTACAAGGACGATACAAACTCATAATATCTTAAAAATTCATATACCTGTATGAGATAACTATTCAAAATTACAAAACACACTACAAATTCAACATAAATCAACCGATCATTACTAAGTATACATAACACAATATAATAACATACAATACATCCATATCGTTTAGCTACTCTCGCTATTGGAACACCGCGTCAATGGAACACCGATATATCTGGTTCATAACTGGATAATGCGTTATGGAGTATACAGAATCTCGTAACAAAGCTGCTGCATCAATCCAAAATACAAACATCATATCGTCAATTACAACACTAATAAACCGTACTATTCCTATAGATAGTATATACATACATATGAAATAAATATGATGGAAGTCACCTAAATTCAATATCAAGCATCTGTCCGCTAAGAATGAGTCAATTATACTCCTGGGTGATTTTTCTCTTTTTGTATCATCTTCTGTGTCCGATATCTGAATGCCAGAGAAAACGAAAGAAAGAGTTACTGCCGGAGTAAGTAAAAACAGAGCACAAGGGCACTGATAATACAATTGCAGAAAATAACAATAAACTAATTGAATCTATGCCACGTGTAAATTGATCAACAGTGAACGACGTAGAAATGATACCAAGGTTGAAAAATTCCCATGAACGTGTCCGGAAAGTGTGGGTTTTTAGTCTATAATACTGCCTGTAAATTAATATGTAACTGCTAGATTTATTATCAATAAAAAATAATCTGATCAATGTATGTTATCAATACCCCCAAAACGTTCAGAGGACTAACATTTAAAATGCATTTATGCAACATGAAATGCAATGGAATTGCAATACTGGATGCCCAGCATTGAAATGCATATACCTTTATGTAAATAAAAATATATAACCTACTTATAAACTATAAACATATATATGCTGTCCGTTCATCCGAATGGGTCACCTGTTCCCTCCGCGCTGCCCGCTTTCCGCTACCCTCTGCGCCGCCCACCTTTTGCCGCTGACTCCGGTCAACCCCTGCCCCACCGCTAATAATGCCCTATTTTATTCCTTCGCATCCGCGTTTCAGACCTATATATACTACTTCCGTTCAACAAACGATGATTTCTCTATCCATTCGGAGTATAATTTTATCGGTTGTAGCGCATAATGTATATATTTTTTTACAGGGATAACCTGAACTGTGTACCAAAATTGTGTGCACATTTTCGACTCTGACCGCTGTTGATCCTTCAGTCAATAGAGTTTTCTCGAGTGGAATAAAATTGTTTGGCTATAGACGATAAAATCCCGTGGTGGAAGACAGAATTATCTCCCTCAGATGAAGAGTAAAAATATGTGCAGTAATGATACCATTTCGAGTATGTATTGAAGTTATGGAATATCGCAAGGTATTACTTTTTGAAGTTTATTCATATGCATGCGACAGAAGAAACACGCCAATGGTGTCATGCAGGCAGCTGCTTCTACACAAACAAAACCTCATCATAGATTTTCTTGTCATTGCTTTCTGGTTTAAATGCATACATCAAATGGTATCTCAGAGTTTATGTTTATCTGTTACATGTGTGAAAAATTTTCGTTATATGTTTTTTTTAAGATGCACCTTCATTGCCAGCAACCAGGGTAGGACAGTCGTGGCGCAGTTTGCTTGGAAATTGATTTCTGATATGAGACCAAGTCAATTGTGATCGATTGCCAATGAAGGAACCCGTACTCTTTAACCCCATTTTGACCAAAGTTTCTGTACTTGAGAACGATATGAATATCTTTCCTTATATTATTGAACTTCTTCTCAGGCGAAATATCTTCCAGACCTGAGCCTACACTAATTCAGTCACGATGGCTGACTATAACACACGGTGCCGGCGTGAATAACTTAACCCTGTTTCGAACATAACCAGGGTTTAAAACATTGACTGCACTTTTAAACCACCCTTGTATTGCTTATCATTTTCAAATTTTATCTTCATGAGTGAACACGCGCATTGTCAACGGGAATACAGTACTTCACTGACAAGACTGCTGCACTAAAAATAAAACAACCAACCATTACGAATGGAGTGGCAGAATTGTTAACGTGGTGCAGCTGAAACACCTCCAGCCCAGTTCAGCGGTCTCTCATTACTGGCTTGTATAGTCGCTCAGGCAAATTCTGGCCAAACTTACATAGAAATAGACCAAAAGTAAGCTATTCATAAAGTCACACCTGGACAAATTCGCAGACACATTCGATCGTCATCAAATATTTGATCATCATAGGCGACTAAAATAGGAATGTTGGAGTATGGGACGAGTGGAGGAGAGGGATAGGGAAAGACTGACATTCCCAGGGGCAGGAAATTTATATCATTCATATTGATGAGCTGTGCAGTCCTGGTATTTATACATTCTTTTGCAAAATAACCGGTTGAGATGGTTTCTACGGCTGATCATGTTTCTTTCGTCGAAATGGATTCAGTTTATTTGAAATTGAACAACAAATAAACTATGAGTTACGCTTTCAGAACCCTGGAAAACATACGAGTCCATGATTAGAACTACAACATTAAACGGTTTGCCATATTCAACGGTTGAGGTGACACTAGCCCTACAAACCATTGATATAGGTAACGTTCGGGCTACATTCGAATTTGCTCAATCCTTTAAGATGAGTGGACGTTATTGAAAATCAGACAGAACGTCTAGAAATAGAGTAGGTTCACTTATGAAGAAACTGACTAATTCGTCCCTAACCACGTTTCCAGAGCCCAGCTATACAGACATTATTCACCAAAATAAATATTTCTCCTACTTCCACATTCGTTCATGTTCAATTATTCAAGATGAGTCGATGTTCTTCATGAGAGAAAAATATTTACTGAAAATTCACTAGGGTTTGCAATGCTGAAAAGTGCGAAAAAATGATGAACAATAAGAATCAGATTAATCCGAGTGACATTACAATGGTTTCCACGTTCGGCCGTCGTCTATTCTTAACGACTAGAAACAAAATCAAAAATATAACAAAATGATCGAAAAATAGAACATCGTTCAGTGTTACGTATACGGGGGAACAGACTTGTCGTAATCAACCATATTCTTTGAATTGGAATCGAACGATAGTATTTCAGGCAGAATCCACCACGTTATATTTTTACGCAATCTCAACGATCATTAACTCTCATGTTTTTGAGACGTGTTCCCGTTCGTTAAATTTGAGTTGTAACACTGTGGAAGATACACCATATTTCCAACAGCCCATAAACAAAAATCCGCTTAAATTTGTGCAAGTTATCCTGCAGTTTTTTAATTCAAACTATTTTTGACTATTCACTAACTTGCATGAATAATAATGACAATTGAACTTGATATTATTGCTATGTTTTACATTACCTCATCTTACCTCTTCGTACCTCTCCGTATCACGACTTTCCTCACCTTATCTCATCTAACCTTACATCTTACCTTGTCTCATCTTTCCTCACAGTAACTAACTGACTCTACCTCTCTTAAGTTTCCCGCCTCCCACCTCGGACCTCAGACCTCTGGCCTCACGCCTCGGACCTCATACCTCTCGCCTCACATCTCACACTCGAGTTTACGTGCAACTTTTTCACGAATAGAGTTGCCGAAAAATGAACACACTTCCAAGGGAAGTTGTAAACAGTTAAACAATTAAAACCTGCGATTCACGGCTGGATTAATTCTACCACAATCGTCAAAATTGGCTTGAGGGTGTAGCATTGTTCAGGAACAGTTTCCGGCCTTTGGGCTAGCATATTCGTTGAAAAATGGTGTCCGTCATTGACAGCAGTACGGTTAAAATAGTGCCCAGCATTGACACTAGCTAGGACTCGGCATTGACACTAGCATGGAAATAATGGTACTATGGCTTGGCATTGAAACTAGCACGGTAAAAATCATGCCCGGACTGGTACGTACTAGGTTCAAACGGTCTCCTGCAGTCATCTTGGTAGAACGAGGAATGAAACTGAAACAATCTCAAATCAACATCGCTGGTCGGTGGCTGTCTTATCAGGTGCTGATTTGTCTTGCTTCGAGTATCATCATTGGAGGTTATTTTACTACAACAACCTTCTACTTTCTTGATCCTTTACTACAGATTCATGATGCACCCTTAATTGTTCAAATGCATAACTCATCTCCCTCGCTTAAAAAAAAATTACTTAGTTTGAGTCAAAATACCTGTTTATGTTATCTAACACTTGTAAACAATGTACACCAGACCCCTAATACTTCACACATCACCTCATTACATCTCACTTCAACTAAATTCCCTAGCCCCACTTATTCTCACCTAACCTCACTTAAAATCACCAAGCCTCACTTAACATCACCAAACCTCACTTAACATCACCACACCTCATCAAACCTCATCTAACCTCATCTAACCTCATCTAACCTCATCTAACCTCATTTAACCTCATCTAACCTCATTTAACCTCATCGCACCTCATCTCACCTCATCTCACGTCATCTCACCTCATCTCACTTCATCTAACCTCATCTAACCTCATCTAACCTCAACTAACCTCATTTAACCCCATCTAACCTCACCTAACCTCACCTAACCTCACCTAACCTCACCTAACCGCATCTAACCTCATCTAACCTCATATAACCTCACCTCACCTCACCTTACCTCACCTTACCTCACCTTACCTCACCTTACTTCACCTTACCTCACCTTACCTCACCTTACCTCACCTTACCTCATCTTACCTCAACTTACCTCACCTTACCTCACCTTAGCTCACCTTAGCTCACCTTACCTCACCTTACCTCACCTTACCTCACCTTACCTCACCTTACCTCACCTTACCTCACCTTACCTCACCTCACCTCACCTCACCTCACCTTACCTCACCTTACCTCACCTTACCTCACCTTACCTCACCTTACCTCGCCTTACCTCGCCTTACCTCACCTTACCTCACCTTACCTCATCTTACCTCACCTCACATTGAATTACTTCTCTTCCATTTGACAAGACATAAAACAGCTAACAGCATGTCAAAACGAAGGTGGGATGACATGCACCCGTGTTTATTTTTGTGATTCATTACGTGAAAAGATTGATAACATGACTATTAATACGGATATCAAAGTATTGGACATCTTCTGTGCGGGCCACTCACCCTATGTCTCAGTTCACTCCAGCTAATGCATGATGGAAACAAAATCAATTCATGTTATATTATTCTGTAAACTCCTTAAAATTGAACTCGTCGCCGCAATTCTTTCACTTCTCGGGCAAATTTCCCGGACACATTTTTGGCCACTCTCTTTTACGACCATCAATCAGGAACAGGAGAGCAGGCACTCAGACGATCGACTGCCGGTGACTTGAGGCAGCAGAAAAACGTGCGAAGGGGCCTTCTCAGATGAGGGAAAACAAGAATGAATAATTAGGCCAGAAGAATAAGCATGTAAGTACAGGGAACGATGGCAAAATCATTTGTCTATGGCGAATATGATATCAGCAGATGACATACAGTCAGTGTTCCTCTAGTAATTGATAATTAGTCTCGAGCAGATTAATGCGTGTGAGTAAATATCGAGATAACTGTCCTACAAATCACACACTGAATAATCCTATTTCAATGGTGCGCTGCCTAGTCGCTTCCTCATGGAATACGGAATCGTTCTTTGTTAATGTTGAATTCACCAGGAATACAGCACCCTTGATTGATCACAGATCCATCAGAATGGAACACTGATGCGTTTCAGATACCTCGAATGAAACGAGTTGGATGTTCTGCACTACAGAGGAGATGTCAAGCTCCCGTTTTCGAGATTGCAGGATCCTGTGCAATGATTGTACGTGCGTCGACGCATTTAGCTAGCCCCACCATAGCAAAACCACGACTGCACGCTCAGCTGCTAACAAAGAAAAAAGTCGCAATCGATCTTACCAGGCGCTGTTAGTATGAGCCGACATCAATTGAAACCACAGTCACATATTTGGAGGCGATATTGAATAATACAAAGGATAGAGTATCGATTAATTGAGGCCACTGTCGGCCCTCGGCAGAAGCCTCATAGTTCCTTCTTCAACGAGTGTGTCTTGCTGGGCAGAGAGAAACTGCCGCAAACAGCTATCCTCTTCTTGGATCAAACTTCAGGAGAGGCTTTAGTGTGTCCAAATGCATTTCCTACCCCACACTGTTGTGAGTCATCACTTCACTAAATATGGGAATTAGTTCTTCCTTAGGAATCCTTCTTACAGTGCTATTCACATCTTTCAATTTATAACTTTGTCAATTTATTGTGCGACTGCATGCTTTGCCTTAGCGGTAATGACAAACGGTTCGTTTCCATGTTGGATTATCTATATTACATCCATCTAGTTTTAAATGTTACTGCCCATTTGGAAATATTGAGACTTTCCGTATAGAGCATGAATGAGTCTATGTATAGAAAGTTGTCAGCGCGCTCAAAAAGATCATGGTAACAGTACACTCATGGGATACAATTCGTATAACAGTATGCTTACATATAATACTTTTCGTTGTAACACTTTACTCATGAGATACTATTCGCGGAAACAGTTTGCATATGATACGATTCGAGGCAACACTGTACTCATGAGATACTATTCGTGGTAACATGATGCATATGATATTGTGGTAACCGTATATGCTGATGAGATTCACTTCTTAAAATGTATTTACCACCTTTTATTAGACAGTTGGATCGTTTCGACAACTCTGACCCTCAGCACTCATCAGAACCAATGTTGGGCATAATAGTTTCTGGATGAATCAGTACCATGATGTGTTTTCGCATTTGTTTATGGTCTGTGCATGTCAAATTTTCTATTGTGTAATTTGTCTTCCAGTATCAATCATGTCATCTAATTCTTCCCATTGTCAACGAATAGGACACGATGACATAAACCCATTCATAAAATATATTTTGCAAATGAGTGTCATAGTTTTATGTGAATGTCGATAACATACATTGCAAATTATATTTTTCTCCATGAAGTAGCATCTGGTCCCTCACTATGTATGATCAGTCACTAATTAATCATGAACTTTATTCTCGCTGATTATTCAAATAGTATATTTGATCTTTAAATTCATGTGCTAAATTTGAGAATTATAAACAAATTTGAAGGCGATGGAAATACTTTTTTCAGCAATGATAATACGGTACAGGTAAATTTTTCCATGCAAACACAGTGTTAACATGATTGAATCTTCAAATTCTATTCAGTAACAAACATTTAAATAATAATATTACTATGAGAGTAAAAATGTACATCTGTCGGTCGAGAGTCACCGAGGAACAGAGTGGCCGTTACTTAATCGGGAGCTAACTGTAGACCGAAGAATTTCGCAATCGGGATGAACCATCCCCATTATCAGTATATTTATCAATATTCATGATCGTTTTTGACCAAAACGTGCTTCCAAAAGTAAGCAAATTTTTGGAGAACACAAAATTATATGAGAAAAAGTGTTGAACAAATTGAAGTTTCAAGGATCGAAGATTTAAACAATACGGTTTATTGTATGGTTATGCAACTAGATTGTATAGTTCTGCAACTAGATCATCACACGCAAAACCACGAAAACTTCATTTCAGGGAAAAATACAATTTCGTCACACTGAAAAGAGAATCCTCAAGTCATAATAAGCGGTGATTTAAAAATCAGTAAGCAATGTAACGATGCCACCAAATTTTACCCTGTATTATCTCGTACTTGAGCAGATTCAGTATTCTAAAGTGGTACATTGAATTCGCTAAACTACATCTCGAGTATTCAGTCATAGCTGCAGTATCCTGAAAGAAACATAATGCAATATTATTCATGCAAAATATATCGTAGGAAGACAGACTTTGCGAACATAACATATATCCACTGGTGAAGCGTCAAGTTAGAAGTGACATGATTGAAGAGTGGAAAATTATGACAGGGTTAATAAAATGTATACCGAACGAACCATTTTACTGATGATGTGAGCGAAATCACCTGAAATGATGATCAACAAATAGTTGGTGAGCCTTTTACATTCGAAATAACGTGCAGCTTTTTTACGGATTGTGAGGTCAAAAACTGTAACCTGCATAACAATCGAACTTTGAATCGCTGCAAGACAAATTCTACAAGATTTGTTGCTAAATTGCTGTCAGGTGTAGCACGCTCGAAAGTCAGAACGGTATTGAAAAAAAGTTGTCTGCCATTGGCACCAGCTTGGTTAAAATTAAATTGGTGCCAGGTGTTGGCCCTACCAGGTTTTAATAAAGTCCTGTGCCGTATTATCACCGGGAGCCCAGCGTTTGCGCTAAAATTATTTCCGCACACGCGCACTATCGCCACCTCACTTCAACTTACTGTCAGGGCCGGACACTTTTAAAATCACTAAAAATCTTTCAGCACATGTGCTTTCGCGGTAAACCATGTTTCAGTCCACTCGCATTTGCGCCACAATCATAGAATCCTTCACTCAGAGCAGGCACTGTCATATCCGCCACTGTCATTTCAGCCAAGAGTCGTACCATTTTACTGGTTATCACTTTAAGGAAACTTCAATAAGCTCTCATAATAGGTAAAAAAAACGGCAATACGTACCCTAGAAAAATACGTACGTTTGTCCCCCGGTTTAGAAATACGTACCTTTGCCCCGCGGGTTAGGAACACGTACCTCTAAGTTAGGTTAGGATGGGTAGGAAAAGTTTCATTAAAGTTATAACCAGTAAAATGGTACCTTAGTTCGGTTGGCGGAACAACTCGTGGCTGATATGCCAAAGGGGGATATGACAGTGGCTTGTCTGACTGAGAAATGCTATGAATGTTCGCTGTTAAAAAATGGTACCGTAGGTAGGTAGTCGGATTAACTTGTGGCTGATATGACAGTTGGTGGAGACGAAAGAGGCTGATCTGACATTAGCTAGAAAATAATTTAGCGCCAGGTATATCAACCCTTATCACCTGCTCGTTTTAAAACGGTGTTGAATGTTGACACCTCCAATCATCAGCGTGGGTAAGTGGCTTATTTTAATAAGCTGGCACGTCGTTGCGAGGACGGATATACATATAATAACCTTCAATACGGACCATTGTTTGACCGCGTCGCTTGGGAAATATATATCCTTACATGCCTTATAAAGCTAAGAATTTTGTATAGTTGTTTACATAGTTAAGCTGTCTAGTCAGGGATTTGTTGGAAACATCTGAAGTAGAGTTCATGATGTGGGAGGCATTTGGCCGGGCATTCTTCTCTGCTTGGGACTGCCGATGACATCTACTGATGGATGGTCTCTTTCAATTTCCGTCTGTGGTAAAATATATTAACCTTATCTGGGAGTGGAATCGATCTAAGTTAATACAGCATTGAAATAAAACTTCGGTATGTTACCGTTATGTTTGATTAAGAACAACAGTCAACGTTACTAGTAGAGTTGCGTTTGAAGGAAAGTGTTTTTGTGTTGTCTATGACAATGAGAGAAAGCGGTTTTTTGTTGATAGGGAGGCACAGATGCCGTTGAGCCGGCCACTGTCTCGTGGAAGGTCAGAGTCTACTTATATCGTGCCCTGGGTGGTTGTGTTGCTAGCCATCTTCTCCAGAACTCACTCACAGGAATGGATACCGATACCATTGTAATTATAAGGACTCAGTTGACTAGTTTGATTGTTTGACAAAAGAATCACTAAGCAGTGTCATTAACATGCTAAACATAGGATTACGTAGTTTGCAGAAGCTAGTCTTCTTGTGGCACACGAAGGTCCGAAGTCCCATTTCAAAACTTTTCTTTTACGGGAACATACCGTACATTCAATAAAGTTAGTTCACTCAATTTAAACCGTAAAGTTTGTGTTGAATGAAATGAATTGTCGATAGTCATAAATGTGCTGTAACGCCGGTCAAAAGGGTATTACACAACTGTTTCAAGGGAGAGATCTTTAAATGGTTCTTTGAACCGGAATCATGACCTACGGAGTCTTTGAAGACGTCAGCAACGCCATTTTTTTAGGCGCCGGGCATCACGAAGCGACGGAGACCATCTCCTGGAATCCAGATGAACGCAAATAGTGTATACCGGTACAAAAACGCAAATGGGACGATGTAATGGTGAGGATGCATCTATTTACATTGTGTGTCCGACTTAGTCCCTATATAACTCGGACACTGTAATTAATAATTACTTGTAGGTCCAGTTAAAAACTTTCTAGCTAATTTAATTACTATTTGGGGTGTCTAAAACTCTAATTAAACAATTTAATGGTTAGGATGTATCCAACTACATTTTTTTGTCCGGCTTAACCCCTATGTAGCTCGGATATTGTAATTACTAAGATCTTGTAGGGCAAATCAATTACTTATGTGGTCAAGTTAATTACTGGTACTGCGAGACCGCCCAAGAAGGGGAAGGATAGTGGAGGAGGATAAGGGAGGGGAGTCAGGCGCGTGTAATGGGATGTACAAAACGCGGGTGGGACAATGTAATGGTTAGGATGTATCTAATTACATTGTGTGTCCGACTTAGCCCCACTGTAACTTAGACATTGTATTTAATAAGTCTTAATAGGTCAAGACAACAACTCTTGTCGTCAATTCAATTACTTGAGGTTCTGCGGGAACGCCAAGGTGGATAGGGGAGGAGAATAAGGGACGAGCTGGCCAAGACAGAACTCAATTTGTCAATGACATACAGAGATCTTATCTCGAGATGTGCTCCGCTCGTTACGAGTTTTGACGGTTTGTTACTACGTATTATTAACGGTAAGTATATATGTATCGGGTTATTTTGATTTGTTTATTTGCAAGTAATGGTGGTATGGTACATATTATGATGTTTCTTATTGCAGGACTCATTTTGAATAAGATACTTTTATATCGTTTTATCTAGTTTCAATGATGTTTATTGCTTAAACCTGATTTATTTAGGGTATTCGTAATCGATGTAGTTATGCAAAAAAATGATGGAATGGTACATAGTAGCAGGGTTGTCGGTCTAGGACTCATTTTGATTAGGATACTTTTATATCGTTTTATTAGGTTACCAAGGCCGGTTGTTTTTTCAATGGTATTTAATGCTCAAACTTTATGTTACGCATGGTATTCGTATTCGTTGTAGTTACCGTAGTCATATGATATCGTTGCTCGATCGTTATAATACGCAGATTTTGACATCTTTCTCTTCATAAGTGATGACCATAGTTTTTATATATTGTATTTTACAGCGCAATCAATATTACCTGACTAAATCCATCCGCTTAGTTCCAGATAGTGATTGCAGATACGTTCACGTATTTTCAGACGCGTTTTCTGTGGGCAACGAAACAAGGTTAACATG
>SDVV010025270.1:0-12451 GCA_016164225.1 Gammarus roeselii | reverse complement strand
GTTTCGACTGATCTCGACGCACCTCGACCAGCCTCGACGCGACCCTTGCCCTCTGCGCCAACAATCCGCAGACTGTAATGGTTAATTGTTCTACTCATCCATCGCACTAACATTTTTCTGTGTAAGGGTTTTACAGCGCTGGGAGGGGGCGGCAGAGGTTCCAGAATTCAGAAGGGCCTCTTTAGGGTCCCACAGTTTCTCAAAAGGCTCCCAAAGGGTCTCAAGGGAGTCCCAAAAGGCCCCAGAAAGATCCAAGTGAACCACCCCAAATCCACCTGGTCTCCCAAGTCCCCCGGGTTCCCGAAACCCCGGGTCCTCGAGTCCCGCGGATCCCACGAGTACCTCCTCTCCCTGGGTCACCTCCTCTCAACCAACCTCGATACATATAATAATAATGATAAAATTCAAAATTTATCACCATGAAAAAAGGGCAGAGAAAAATAATAGAGCCCAAGCAAGAAGAAATAATAAAATACTAAAATAAAGTGTTAATGATCTATAAAATGAATAAAATGAATAAGCATCCATCCACCCCAATTCATTTAGGTAAGTTGAAGACTCAGATGAAACGAAACGAATCCTCGCCTCCAACCCCTCAGAACATCATGAGATATATGTCCATATGCCATTGCGAACAGATAGTTTTTTTTTTTTCAAAATTGGTACAAGGTTCACGGCTATACGGACAAAGTAAGCTCCGACAGCAACGCAACACAATGTTTACAGCTACGCGGTCTATTTGATTTTTAGTACAATTTATTTATTCAGGCAAGATAAAGACTCAGACAAAACGAATCCCCGCCTCCAACCACTCAGAACTCTAGGAATAACATGCACGCGCGACAGTGCGCACATACAGCATCGTCGAAATTGGTACAAGGTCTATGGCTTCACGGATTAGATCGACTCCAACCGCAACGCGTCACAAGATTTTATAGCTGCGAAGTCCAGGTCAACCCCAGAAACTGCATATGGTCCGTGAACGCGCGAGCGAGCACAGACTGAAGAAAAAATACCCATTCCCAAAATCTCAACATGAATTCGGGCATACATACTCCGGCGTTATAATATTGTGGATCGTGAAAAAGAAAGTAAGAGCAGGTTCGTCATGGGCAGAAAAACTGCTCAGCTTATTGATTTCGCATTGGTTGTTCAAGTGGATAGGGCGGGAGGGGCATTGGTCCCTTGGGTCGCAAAAGAGCCCGATGAATCCCGGAGGGTGACCCATGTGCCCCGGGTCTTCCCGAGCTCCCCGAGACCCCTCGCCTCAGCTCATCTCGGCTTGTCTCGAATCATTTCGGCCAGTTCCGGCTCGTCGCGACCAACTCGACTCGTCTCAACATGTTTCGACTGATCTCGACGCACCTCGACCAGCATCGACGCGATTCTCGCCCTCTGCGTCAGCAATCCGCGGACTATAATGGTTAATTGTTCTACTCAAGCATCTCACATAAACATTTTCCTGTGTATGAGTTGGCGTCCAACGATGTATAATCATATAACCAATACAAAATTGATCACCATGAAAAAAGGGCATAAATAAATATTGAAGCCCATAGAGGAAGAAATACTAAAATAAAGTGTTAATGATCTATAAAATTAATAATCATCCATCCACCCCAAGCGAGTCATCGTAGACTCCCCCATAGGTCACGTTTGCCGTATTAGCATAGTTGAGAAGCCAGTCGCCGATAATTACATACTTTCCCTTGATTCAAAAATTGGCTGTAACTGCTATCCAATAATGTCATTATTTCAAATGTATACAAAAAATAGTCTCATTAAACAATTTCATGTGATTCAAGGTTAAATAATTTGAGTTTTTAAATACATTAAAAGTATCGGTATTGGGAAAGTTCCTGCCTCTGTAAGGTCTCGTCTTGAACTGAAGTCTCGGCATCGGCCAAACTTTGGGTATCAGCAAATCTCCAGCGTTTAGTCGCCAGGGAAGGCGTCCGCGTCTACATAGCACCAACCAAAAGTGCCAGGTAATTGGCACGGGCCAAGGTTTCGCAAGATTAGATTAGAAAGAAGAGGCTTTCTTGCGCGCAGGAATCAGCGCTCTTCAAACGATGAACGTCAAACCAGCAACTAGTGCTGCTTAAAGTTACAACAGACAAATGACTCCATTAGATTAGATATGTTTACTACTACTACGTGAAGTCAATGTCCTTTGAGCGACGCTGTCAATGGTATGCACGGGTGCCACAGGAGGTCTATGGACCCGTAAGGTACTGAGGCCCAACACTACTCGGTTGACACTATGTCTAAGCTTAGATTATTGGGTACTCCAACAACAGGGAGGATTAACACCGAACCTATCCCGCTACAGAGCTCAAAGGATTCGCAGTCGTCCGTAAGGTGCTAGGGAAAATGCGCCCCAACACCTGCAGAGGTGGAAGATAAAGAAGAGACAGGAAACGGTGTTCCCAATAACGAGATAATCGCACGCATGAGCACAGCAAGAATGGAAAGGAAAAGTAGGAGTGGTAACAGTTTTACAAGAGTACCGTGACGTGAAACAGGGTTCATTTTGCTGGCTAGTACAATCGTGTGTTCTGTGACTGGCGCACATATTTATAACCCACAAAAGTACCTGGTACAAGAGATCAACATTAACTAGTAATTTGAGTTAGCTATGCCTTTAGTACACCTGATAACCGCCTTTGAGCCGAAACAAAGTTCACGCCTACAGTATCCGTCATTTACCCTGTAATGGAATGCCATATGATTAACCAGGCAAATAAGAGCTCTAAGATCAAAGTGTCCTTTCTTCCCCAAGCAGCGAAGCTAACGATCCCTTGTAGGGGTGTACTGTAATGAAATAACCCAATTCTGATCGGAAGATGAACGCACCAAGTCAAGTAGCTACCTCAAAAGTTAGCTTTGCTAAAAATTTCCAAAAATTTCTCAGATATAATTATGACTGTGAGGTGCAAAAGGACTCAGGCCCGGGGGAGTGTCCTTTCTACCCCAAGCAGCGACGCTCCTCAAAACGCTGCCCCTTGCGGAAATAACTTGACGTGGCGTACCAATTATGGAGGTCACAGTACCATAGAGTGACTTGCAAATGAATTTGTTACATAAACGATCAGTAGATACTGCACAAACACACATTAGCTAGGGATGTCATACTACAAAAAATCCTGAGTGCGCTAGGATACAAGGTTAGCAGCACTTCAGGAATTGCTCCACATCGATCGGTCGGTCGATGACATTCTATCCTGAATTTAATCCGGGTTAACAGAGAAGCGCAGTGATATTCAAAACGGTAATGGATGCCATCATCTTTTTGTTTTGGATCATCATTTCATCGCAATGTTAGGTAAATAGATGCCAGTCATGAATCTACTACGAGTTTGCTAACTTGCATCACATCATCCACGGGTTTATGAATAGAATCTGACATTACGTACTTTGGGTTATCAGGAGTGAATGTCATCAACAGACCGATGTGAAGCAATTCTTCTTGACAGCGTTAGTCACGCTGATGTTGATCATTCTAGAATATTTACGCCCGTGCAGGTTTAGTAATTCTCTCATATGCAGTATCTCAGGATAATGAAGATACAATTCACAGACCTTAACATTAATCCAGCCTTTGAGATTCAGTGCACTTCTACTAAACCATGAGTTGAAGCAACAAGAAATTTACATTGAATACTTTTCATACCAGGTCAATTAAAATGAAAAAAAATACATTTTGAAACTTGAGTTAAAACCTCTGAAAATTTGAATTCATCAATTTTCCTAACAGGCAAATACTAAACGATGGGACTTGGTGTTCATCACACAAAAAATTGACAGGCACATTAACTCGGGTTTGAAATGAATTCGCAAATTGATGTTAAATAGTATCGATCAACGGCGGAGGCCTGCCTGACTTCATCATTAGTTAGGCGTTGGGTAGCTTCATGATTATCACACACTCTTCAAATTGATTAGTGTTAGGGACGCCCCTGAACCTTGACTTAAATGATTAGCATGTCTATCAGTTAGACTTTAATAGCAACCTTAAAAAATAAATGATAAACGCTGATTTTCATGAGTTCCACTAAGCTGTTGGCGCTTGTGAAACTTGTAGCTACGTCTTCAATTTCAGTTACATACGAAGAATTTTATTAGTATACTTGCGGAAGTCGAAGTTTGCAGCAATTCGCAGAATGGAAAGGGCAGGATTTTCTGAATCCCTTTACCAACGAGTTGATTTCTTGGCGTTGGTTAGCAAGTCTTGTGCCTTGGTGGCTGCCTGCACCGATTTAATAGAATTTTTCTTGCCGTTTTCGACGACGCGATTATAAAATGAACTCAGCACGAATTTTACTTTCAACGCTGTTAGAGAGAGTTTTTATTCGAGAAAGTTTCAGGTCATCTTTTCTCGCGTGAACGTAACTGAGCGACAAGACTTTGATTACTTCACAGGCATGAAATATTGCCCAGAATTTCACATCTGATCAAAAAGAGCGGTTAATTGAGCAAAATGTCCAGTACCATAGGTACGATGATATGAAGTTTACAATAATTGATTACATGTTTCGAAATATGATCAAAAGGATTAGAGACTGTACGGACTGCCTAATTGGAGAGGAACAGAGTGGCTTTAGGAGTGGTAGACGGTGTGCTGATCAGATTTTTGCAGTGAGATAGGTCTGTGAGAAGTACCTTGCCAAAATAAAGGATGTGTGCTGGGCCTTCGTGGATCTGGAGAAGGTACACGATAGGATTGGCAGGGATGCGCTGTGGAGGGTGTTGCGTTTGTATGGAGTGGGCGGACATCTGTTGAAAGCGGTGCAGAGTTTCTATCTTGGCAGCCGAACATGTGTCAGAGTGGGAAGCGAGGTGAGTGATTGATACACAGTGAAAGTGGGACTGAGACAAAGCTGCGTGATGTCTCCCTGGCTGTTCAACCTCTATATGGATGGAGTAGTTAGGGAGGTCAAGGCGAGTGTGCTGGGTCGTGGCTTGGAACTGTTGGAAGCGAATGGGCGGAGTTGGCAGTTGATCCAGTTGCTATTTGTGTGCTGATGATACGGCCCTGGTTGTAGATTCAGAGGAGAAGCTATGTAGGCTAGTGTGAGTTTGGTAGAGTGTGTGAGAGGATGAAGCTTCGAGTGAACGTGGGTAGGAGTAAAGTGAAGGCATGCTCGAGGAATGTCGATGCGAGCAAAATTAGTGTCCCCCTAAATGGGGAGCTCTTGAAGGCAGTTCAGTGTTTTAAATATCTGGGCTCCCATGTGGAGATAACTGAACTAGTGGAAACTGAAGTGAAAGCGCGAGTGAAGGAGGAGTGTAAAGTTTTGGGTGCACTGAGGAGTGTAATGAGCTGTAGGACGTTGGGGATGGAAGCAAAGAGAGGGCTGTATGAGGATGTTGTTGTCCCAACTGTGCTCTACGGAGCAGAGACTTGGGGGGTGAGAGCAGAGGAGAGAAGACGGTTGAATGTTTTCGAGATGAAATGTTTGAGGAGCATAGCTGGAGTAACGCTGAGAGACCGGATCACCAACGACGTGGTTCGAATCAGAACAGTGATGGTGAAGAAGTTGGAGGACCGAGTGGATTCGCGTGTTCTGAGATGGTTTGGGCACATGGAGAGGATGTACGAAGGAAGATTGGTGAAAAGGGTGATGAATGCGGAGGCGAGTGGTCGCAGGCCTAGAGGTAGACCGAAGTTTGGGTGGGTGGATGGATGGTGTGAAGCAGGCGTTAGGAAGGAGAGACATGAATGTGGAAGTAGCGAGAGAACATGCAATGAACAGGCGTGGGTGGAGAATGGTTGTGAATGGTTGATTTTGACGCTGCTCTGATGTGCTTTCCCGCCCTTGGCATGCCGTTGTCGGGATGGTCGTGGGTGAGTGGGTGGGCATTGTGACGTGAAGGGGGTAAACCAGTGAAAACTGTCGGACCCCGCGGCTGATAACGGATCCTCGGACTGCACTCGTGACCTCGAGTGTATGTTGCGGGGTTACCGGCTGGACCCTTTAGCACAAAAGGGCTAAGTTGTGTGAGTGTGAGCGTATGAGAGTGTGAGGTGCGCCTTGCCGTCGGCCACCCCTGGTTCTGGGGGATGCGGCCTTGTGTCTGTAACTGTATGTTTCGAAATATACACGCTTTAACAGACACCCTGCAGCTACCTGATATTACAAACACATTTGGCGTAGTGTATGTATAATTAAAAAATAAAACATGCCTCATGTAGCTATTAACAGAATAAATCAGGACATCTAATTTTCAGCCGAAGGTCTTCATTAACCCGACACATTGTATATAATACATCCATCAGGCAGATATCTTTTTGACACCCAAAGGTCTAACTTGATCCGACAAGCTCTAGCTGAAAATAGACCATTGTAGCAACAATATCTTGAACAAATGGAAACAATTTGCCTGACCTATTAGAGATTTCCGACAAGTTTCTGAAAGAAATAAAAATTGGAATGCGTTCAGATGAGAGTCCATAGCATTTATGCAATAGAACTTTGAGTTTCGATGGTCCAGAACGCATTCACGAACTGTGATCAACAAAAAGTTACATAGACCGTTAAACCGTTACTTCTATTAGGCTAATGGGGTCCCTGTCCAACGGAATTCCGACGTCAGTCTTAAAAACTGCTACATCTTAGTGGATGGACGAGTGTTCGTGAACAAAGGAAACCACGTCCATCAATAGCGACAAATTTCTTCACGACCCCGGCTGCAGCACAAAGATTCTGTGATGAAGCTCCATCGCGATTTTAAGGAAGATTCTCCCCTCAAAATGCTATTAGAATGCCCGACTAAACAACGCGTTACAGAAACAACACACGCGAGCGTGTGAAGCGCTTCATCTTAAAGAGCATCATTAATACTCGATTCAAATATATAATTCAACGTATTCAAAAGATGGTAGCTACAAGATGAAAATTTTACGACTGTGCAAATTGACATGGCCACTTCTGTCGACGTGCTCGGTAGTTGTGATGAGACGATCTATACTGGCACCTGCAACAAAAAGATGACCATTAAAGTGGGGCCAAGAGAAGGCTGCGTTGTCTCCCTGGCGGTTCTAACTTGACGCGGATGGAGTGGCCATAGAGGTGAGCTTGAGTGTATTGGGTGGAGGGTTCTAAGTGTTAGGAACAAACGGTCGGAATTGTCAGTCAAGTTTGTCGATGATACGACACTGGTGGCAGATTTGGTTAAGTTGGACAGGCTAGTATCGGAGTTTGGTAGTGTCTGAGAGGAGGAAGCTGCGAGTGAATGAGGGTAAAAGTAAAGTAATGAGATGTTCGAGGAATGATTTTCTCAAGTACCTGAGCTCACATGTGGAAAAGACTGGACTAGTGGAAACTTAGGTGAAAGAAGGGTGTTGAGTGTTGGGTGCACTGAACAGTTCAATAAGCTGTAGGCCAAAGAGTATGGAGTAGCGAAAGGATTGTGCGAGGAGAAAATTGTCCCAACAGTGCTCTTCAGGGCTGAGATGTGTTGTGCGAGAGCGGATGAGAAGGGAAGGTAGACAGTTTTCGAGATCAAATATTTGAGAGTATAACGGGAGTGACGCTGAGGGATAGGATAAAATATTGACATTTTTCGGGAATGGTAAAAAAGTTGGAGGGCTGAGTAGATTCACGTTTTCTCAGACAAATAGGACGCATGGTGCAGATAGACAATGTGATATAGCTACTTGGATACTTGGATTTTCTTCGCTATTTACAGCAGGTGCCACCTGGCCCATATCTGTGGGGACACTGTCCACTCGTGCTGCGGCCCCAGCATTTATATACATGTTGCGGCTACATTCGCCAGTCGGATCCCGGTTTGACGTCGCGGTTGAGTAGGATGTTGTCCCCACAGTGAGGGTTTCCGTTGATTTTGGGTGTTCTGAAACACAGCTAAGGTACTTGTCCAATTGCCTCTTGAGCCAAGATGTTTGCTGTAGCTGACAATTGCTGTACCCGTTTGATATCACGCATTTCCAACCCATTCGATCGAATAATTGAAGTGCCCGGCACGTGAAACTGTTGAATGCAACGGTTTGTATCGCTTTGCCGTCCGTCAGTTTTGGCATTTTGAAGTAACACATTCTGCCAATCTTTGCCTGATTTCTCATGGTTACCTTTGTTACATATTTTTCCTTGACATTGACCGTGCAGCTTTCTGGAATTTTCCGAACGATTATGGCCACAAATCTATCAAAACGTTTTTGTTTTGAGTACAGCTTTAAGGCGTTTAATGTTATAACGGTTCATTTCCTGTATCTCCGTGATATTGGAGGCGACGCTTCTTTGAACAGCTTGTAAAAATGGCGATGAAAACGAAGCGGAGGTGACTGGGCGTAGGCCTGAAGAAAAACGGAAATGTGGGTGGATTTAAGGCGAGAAGCAGGCTGTAGGGAGGTATGTGTGGAGTTAGCGTAAGAGCGTGCAATAGATGGTGTGAGTAGAGGATGATTGTGAATGGACGAGTTGTGACGCGGCCATGATGCAATGCCATTTCCCCGTCTTCGGCGTCTCGTTGAGGAGCAGGATGGACATGGGTGTATGAGAGCCCGACGATCATGACGCTGCAGGGTTAAGCCAGTGAAAGCTGTTGGGTTGTGCTGCTCACGCCGATTCCAAACCTCATTACTTACCCAAAGTATGTCATTTCTTTCCAACAAGTCAAAAGTATTTTCGAAAGTGACCCAAACATCTCAGAATCCTCACATGGCCTACAGCAGACAGCCGTCATACTAAACCTGTTCTAATTCGCACTATCCTTCTCGATTCGATCCACTAGCGTCACTATTACCAAGCTGCTTCTCAAACACATTCGATCTCTTATAAAGCCCTTCTCCTGTTAGGAAATTGTCCATCACATGTATGACATACTTGACTGCTCCTCTATACAACAGAGGTAGATTCCTCACCGCACTTATTCCAAAGCCACCAATGTCCTGCTTGCATTCTTCCCTTTCACTTGGATTACATCCTAAGATACAAATATAAATGAACAATTTTCACTACTTCTACATTATGCATTATCTACACACTTGGATTACATCTTAAGATACAAACAAACCTGAACAACTTCTACTACTTCCTCATTATGCATTATCTACACACTTGGATTATATCCAAAGATACAAACATAGCAGCACAATTTCTACTACTTCCTCATTATGCATTATCTACAAGTTAGTACATAGCTATATAAAGTTTTGTATGAAAGCGAATCGGGAGTAGAAGAGATCAAAATCATTCCCATTCACTGTTTGCAAGCAACAGCAAGACAGTCAGTCAGTCATTTCATAATTAAGCCCATTTTTTGCCATTATAACAGGTATGGTACTCACAAATGTTGGTAGATGACGAGTCCGTAGTCTCGATCCCACTTAAAGGCCGTGCTCACAGGTTGCAGTTCTTCTTTACAGCGAGCGAACAATCCATGTTGTTATTTCTAAGTGCTTGGGAGCTATCTTCCACAACCTTTATCAGAAGTTGAGGAAGGTTCAAGGGAGGTGATCAATGCTGCCAACTATAAATGGTCAGAGGGTGTGGAAGGACGAACAGAAAGTTCTCCGTAGTTGAGTTGCGTTGTTCTTGCACCAAATGACCTCCAAACGCTGACTCCTTCCTATTAGACAATGTAATAAAATGCTGTACTTCCTGTAATGGCACATGTTTATTTTACATGTGGGACGGTCGATCGAGTATTAGCGCAGTGTTATAAGTCGCACTGTCTTGATGCATGTTCTTGATTATTCTCCTCTCTAACTACTTCATTCAATTCTTCCTCTATGTGACCTTCCTCTTTAATGTTGACAGGAGTTTCGATGCCGCTCTGATCGCCAGCTGGAAAATGTTGCGGTGCAGAATTCAAGGGTGGCACCAAATTTCTCAGTAAAATATCAATAGGTAAAGCTTGATTTTGTTGATTCATTGTCCCGATACGGGACAGATACTGTCGAAAAGCTGTGTCTTCTCCAAACTGTTGTTGTCGCACTTCATCGGTTGCCTCGAGTCTAGCTTCTCCGTGCAGAAGAGCAACACTTTTGGCCAACTCTTGCTGCCGTTCTTCGTCTGTCATTTGCAGTCTGGTTCCTCCCTGCCCAAGAGCAGGATCTGTCTTGAACTCCTGCCTTTGCACTTCATCCGTCATTTTGAGTCTAGCTTCCCTCAGCCGAAAAGCATTTTCTTCTCGTAATTCCTGCCGCCGTTCTTCAGTCATGATCAGTCGACTGACCCTCTGTCTGATGGCATTCTCTTCTCGCAGTTCCCGACGTCGCTCTTCAGACATGGCCAACCTGTTCATTCTCTGCCTGATGGCATTTTCCTCTCTCATCTTCTGGCGCCTATCTTCAGGCATCATCAGCCGCGACACCCGTTGTCGGATGGCGTTCTCTGCTCGCAGCTGTTGCCGCTTTTCCTCAGCCATGTTTAGACGAGCTTCCCGTTGCCGGATCGCGTTTTCTTCCCGAATTTGCTGTAGTTGTTCCTCAGTCATATTAAGACGAGCTTTCCGTTGTCGAATAGCGTTTTGCCTGCGGGCCAGATCACGCCGATCTTCCGCTACATCGTAACAAGCTTCATGTTGTTCGAAGATTTTATCCTCTCGACTATTATCGCTATGTTCTTTGGTCATGCTGGAACATGCAGTCTTGAATTGTGCACCATCTATTTCGTCATAACATGCTTCGTGCTTTTCAAAGACTTCACTCTCTCGACTATTATTGCGAGGTTCTTCGGTCATGTTGGAACAAGTAGTTATGCATTTTATACCATCTACTTCGCCATAACAAGCTTCGTGCTGTTCGAAGATTATATTTTCTCGACAATTATCGCGAGGTTCTTCGGCCATGTTGGAAGAAACAGTTTGGCATAATATGCCGACTACAACTTCAATAGTCTCAGAAAGACAAACCTAGATTTTTGTTTAATCGGTCAGTGTCAGAACGTTGCTGAACCCATCCACACTTTCGATGGACCCCATAATGCCACCTGTTACATTCGTATAAACCAAGGTTCTGTCGTCCTCGTAGCCACAACACGAGGTTGGAGAAGCTTACAAAACCGATACCTAATCATGAATGTGTTATCTACTACGGATATACTAGATTATTTTCAACATATCAATCGCAGGCAAAGGCTTGAACTAAGCATAAAGAAATCTGAAATAAAAAATTAGGAATGAATGGTACTGCTGCTGTGGAAAGAAACCATTTTCAAATTGTTTAGCTGCTTTTAACATGAACAGACCTCGCGTTAGGGATGACGAAGTCTTAACGTGTGTATTGCAATACTTATTTGTCAAGCCACTGAAGACGCCACATGGGCGATTCAACACATCTTTGTCAGTTACACGTAAAACTTACCTAACATAATTGGAAAAATGTGTAGGTGGTGTGGAATAAAATTTTGTCAACTGATGGACAGATATGCACTTTATCGGAATCAAGGTCCCAAACCGTTTCAAATGTTAAATGACTCATCAATGTACTAATATAACAACGAAATTATCTAGAACAATGTCGCACCGCTAGGGGTGTGAAAATAATAAACGTCGTATTTTTTCTCTACAAAAACCAAACAAATAATAAACGAACCTTTTTTTGCATCGTGATCAGGAAGAGATTTTCAATGGTGTATGACTTGCTGTAGAAATTTTGGTATACATAGAACTGGTGGATTCGAATGATATACGACACATAATGACTGAAGGATTCGAATGATATACTACACTTTAAGACTGAAGGATTCGAATGATATGCGACACTTTGTGACTGAAGGATTCGAAAGAAACACGACACTGTATGACTTAAGGATTCCATTGATATACGACACTCGTCACACTGCTGAAAAACAACAATGTCTCCCCCTCAGCGCTGGGAGGCAAAATGAGCTCCTACGTTTAGCATTAAACAATGGTAAAATGGAAACGACTACTTTTAGTGGCAACAGACTGGTCCAGATTTGACCAGCTCTCGATTAAAGATAAAGGCAGTTTGGGCGTGATCCACGAGAGAAAAGAGTGCCGAGGCAGAGGAGATAAAATATTAAAGATAAAGGCAGTTTGGGCGTGATCCACGAGAGAAAAGAGTGCAGAGGCAGAGGAGATAAAAGATTAAAGATAAAGGCAGTTTGGGCGTGATCCACGAGAGAAAAGAGTGCCGAGGCAGAGGAGATAAAAGATTAAAGATAAAGGCAGTTTGAGCGTGATCCACGAGAGAAAAGAGTGCCGAGGCAGAGGAGATAAAAGATTAAAGATAAAGGCAATTTGAGCGTGATCCACGAGGGAAAAGAGTGCCGAGGCAGAGGAGATAAAAGATTAAAGATAAAGGCAGTTTGGGAGTGATCCACGAGAGAAAAGAGTGCCGAGGCAGAGGAGATAAAAGATTTAAGATAAAGGCAGTTTGGGCGTGATCCACGAGAGAAAAGAGTGCCGAGGCAGAGGAGATAAAAGATAAAGGCAGTTTGGGCGTGATCCACGAGAGAAA
>SDVV010025269.1:0-12451 GCA_016164225.1 Gammarus roeselii | reverse complement strand
TTCCTCCTCCCACTCGTTTGTTGCCTTTCCACTTCTGCTCCACTCTTAATCTGCCTTCCACCAGCAGATGGTCAGACACTCCTCCACCCTCCCCTCTCAACACCCGCACATCCAACAGCCTCTTCACCACTCTCCTCGATATCAGCACAAAATCCATCAGTGCTCTCTCCACCATTGCACCATGGGCCATCCTCATCCATGTGTACTTGTGAATATCTCGCTTCTTAAACAGACTGTTTCCGACCACCAGCTCCTGCTCCATACACAGACCTATCAGGTTTTCTCCACTGTCATTTCTACCGGGGACGCCATACCTTCCTATGACATTCTCCACCATTTCATCTCCAACTCTCGCATTAAGGTCACCCAGTACAACTACATTGAAACTACATATAGCTACATTGTATAAATAATTATTTTTCAAGGATATTTATATCTATAAGACAAAGAGCAGCATTATTGTTGATGGAATTCATAGATTATTATTAATGAGGTGCCCCTACTTCTACTGAACTGATGATCTCGTGTCAATTTTATAGAAACGTGGTAGCTATTGGAAAGGTCAGTAAGAGAATTCAGATTACAGTTACAAAGCTAACTTGTTGTTTGAAAGCTTCAATAGCTTATATATTAGCTTATCCCCTTCACACATCACCTTCAAGGACACGTCACTAGTTATAATGCTTTATTGCTTGTGTGAAGACAAACGTTTGTTGCTCCTGGTATTTGTTTTCTGTCCTATGGATAGTATTGGGAGAGCCCATATTATTTTTATTTGTCTATTAGAGAAGAGACCTAGTAATTTTTTAGTTGGAGGATGACTTGGAGTAGATGCCAAGTAATTTTTTGACCTGGAGGGTGATTCGATGCGGGTGCCACTTTTTTCCCTAGAGGATGGCTTGGTTGAGGTGCCTATATAGTTTTTCAGGGTACAAAGGGAGATGCCCAGTTTGAAGTTTTAGCTGAAGGCTATTTTGGAGAGGCGTTGACAAAATTGTTTTGGTTTAGGGACAGCAAGAAGCGGCCTGCCGTCGGCGGTCCCGTGGGCGGTGGCAGCGGCGGCGGCGGCGCAAGCGGTGGCGGAGACACCGAAAAGTGGATGGCGTTGGGTGGCGGCCTCTTGGCAGGCTTGTTTGGCATGGCCGTCTACTACCAGCTTGCCTACAAGGAGATCACTTGGAAGGAATTCACAAAGAAGTCAGTATCTTGGAGCAAGCAGTAGCATATTGGTATCAGTACCAACCTAGAGACAGAGAGGTTGTGTAATCAATCCGTGATGGAGGCCCGTTTTTTGTAATGTTTCCCAGCCTAGGTAGGTTGACATATTGCTTTAAACAGGGCAATATGTCAACCTGTTAAATTATTATAATAGATTATAATAATTTAACATCTACTAATAGACGATTATAATTTAACATAAATCGTCGATAACTAATTATTCTTTGTACGGCTTGGCAGTGAGCATTTACTCTCGAGTCAGTACCTAGAACAGTCAGCAGTAGATTCCAAAATTCAGTGATATCAGCGGCGAGGCCTTCTGCTAGTCAGTATCTAGGATAGTCTACAGTAGTTTCCAAAATTTAGTGATATTAGTGGCAAGGCCTTCTGCTAGCTCAGGTTGTGGTTCAGCAGAGAACTTTTTAGGCTAACATCAATGATCAACGCATGTGATTTATGGTCTAACATATTAATTTTTAGGCATTAAGTAATGTGGCTTGGACTAATTTAAAAAATTTGAAACCGCATGTAGCATGCTGAGCATAAATCACCAGCCCTTTTGTTTGAGGTGGGAGTGAATGTCGTGACACGATCATTTCTCCATCAGATTTCAATATCACAAAGGCTAATATTAATTCAGTTCATACTAATGAACACAATATTTCAATACAGCAAATTACGCATCTTCTTTCCTACAACACAGTTTATTTATGTCCATTACCCATAGCTAGCTATTACAGAAACGGCATTTTAATTAACATAACACGAATGTCATTTTGAGTAGTCTCTTCCTCTTCCTATTCCTTCCCCTTCAATTTCTTTCTGGGAGTGATGATTTTTCTGACATGCTTTCTGTGTGGATATGGAAGTAGGTAGCTATTTTGGTGGGATCAGGCAGCAGCTACTGCAGGTTCAAGATTGTTGACAGGAAATAGGTGTTTTCATCCAGGTGGGAGTGAGCATTTTCTGACATGCTTTCTGTGTGGATATGGAAGCAGGTAGCTATCTTGGTGAGATAGGGCAGCAGCTACTGCAGGTCCAGAATTGTTGACAGGAATTTAGGGTCTTGATCAAAGTGTCCTTAATTTGGTACAGCTTGGTTTCTGTTTATTTGTGTCAAGTTCTCAGTTAGCCGAGATGCTAAAAAATGCCTACATTTCACGGATTCAGTCTGAAGACAGCCTCCATTGCTGTTGTGATCATAGTTGTAATAGTGCTGTGCTGCCTCCTTCTGCAGCCGAACGACTCACAGCCTTTTAGATGGCTGTTGGGGCTCCGGTGAAACACAAGATGCAAGTACTACTACTTTTAGATGGCCTGGACGTATCCCGTCCGGTCCCACGGCCGAGATTGGTCTAAAGGATGTTACTGCTTCATGCCTTCGCAGAAGAGAAGAGCCATTTAGAGAGGTTTCAGGTTGTTTCGGCGGGGGCCTATGACAACTATAGATAGAAGAGACGAGAGGTGAAGCGCGTGGTGAGGAGAGCAAAAAAGGGGCACATGCTTGGAAATTTTCAGAAGTAAATGTAGGGCCGGCAAGTTGATCATCCAGAGGATCCGCTCATTCGGGTACATTTGTGGTTGAGAGGGACTTAGCAGAAAGGGCACCAGTGGTTAATCAGGGCAAGGTGCCTGTTCCTCCGACGAAGCTAATTCTTGTTTGGCACCACAAATATTGCTGTATTTTTTCCAGATGTTAGTGGGGAATTTTGCACGTAATGAGGCTCCTGTTGCAAGGAGACAATTGGGCAGGTCAACATTTTTCCTGGTATTCTTTAGCTCAATTTTGAACCTTAATAACCGAAGATGGCCGCATTGCATTGTTTTGTTGGGCATGCAATCAAGACGCTGCAGCTCCCATTAACAAAAAAATATAAGCCTTCCCCAATCCACTGGGGTTGGCTGATCTAAGGCGATTCTCATCTGCGTTGCCAATGCGTCATCCGCACAGATTACGCCTGCTCAAGGTACTATACCAAGAACCTTATATTGGGCTCGACATGCTGACGTGTGATCTTCAATATCTTGTTGCAGAGGGGCTGGAGGGTCTGGGCTGGTAACACTTCAACGGTCACTCGTACGCCTTGGCCAACCTGGCAAGGCTATATATTTATGACTTGCCACCACCCTAACCCATCACTCCCCTATAACATTACTGACACATGTCACGGAACCAAGGGAGCAGCTATGTAATTATTATACCATGTGCAATTCCTTCACTTCTCAACTCCTCCCCCCAGGCATCTGTTAGGTTCACGGGCCGCACGGAGTCACGGCCCAACCGGGAGGGGTGAACACCCTTATTTTTCTTCAGACTCCCCTCTTCTTCACCCATTACTATCTCTCCTTTTCTCCCCTATCCTGATTTGCTTGACTTTTTATTTACCTCATTTGCATCTTATGTTTAGTTCAAATTTCCTTCAACTTGTCTCGGACTCCTTCTTAACAACTCTCCTAATAGTCGCTGCACACAAACACACACACACACACACACATACATTCACGCACACACAGACACACACTCAAACATTCACATACTGGTTCTAACTATTCTCCTTTCGGGTGGCTAATAACAGCCAAGTTGCGCTCTTTCTTTCATGCAACCTTTTTCTACGAATATTCCTTCTTCTTCTTTCCATTCTTGCTGTTCTCATGCGTGAAATTCCCTACACCTAGTGTAGATCTCATGCATGGGATCCCCGTTTTCTGTCTCTTCTTCATCTTCCCCCTCAGCAGGTGTTGGAGCGCGTAGCCCGCACCTTTAAGACTACTGCGGATCCTTGGGGCTCTGAAGCAGGGTAGGTAGTGTGTTATTCCTCCTTACTGCCATCCGGGGATTGCTGGGATCATATGATCTCAGCACCTTAGAAGTTACTGTACCTCTTGTGGCACCCGTACATACCATAGACGTTCGCCGCGTAAAGGACTTTGACTTTGCGCTGTAGTAAACCTTAACTTGAACATTTAAAAAGAAGAAAAACAAAGACTAACTTGATGCAGCACTGTTTGCTGGTTTGACATTCGGCGCCAGAAGGACGATGACTCCAGCGCGCTAAAAAGCCTTGTCACTCTAATCTAATCTAATCACTTCTCAACTACTTTTACATTGATTCCCAAACATTTCTTAACAAGCATTGTTCCTGAACGGAAAAGTGTTTTAAGAACTTCAATTCACAAGGTCACATAAGTACTCACAGAGACTGCGTTTCTGGTTTGAGAAAAAATTTGAAGCCTAATCCATAACAAGTGGGGCTACCTCAATTGGTGAAGGTTTTAAAAAATGCGGCATGGGCGACAATAGGATGAGTCAAAGAATATTCGTGCAATGGTAAAAGCATAAAACAGTCTTCTCTGTGGTCAGAAACCTTTTTTGAATGTGAAAGGTCTATCTATGAAAAAGGTTAAAAACGTTATTGTGGCTCTTGGTCTGTAGCTATACAGAATAACCCTGTAATTTGAAACTGCCATTCAATAAGGTCTACAGTAATTAGGTACGTGGCAACAAGATTTTTTTACACTCCTAAGTTAGCTAGCTATGTAACAACTAGTACTTGTTGGCTACTCTGGCCGCAACATATCGGAACATTTCAGTCTCTTTAATTTCACAGTCTCATTTAAATTTCTCTCCAATAGATCGTGTTCTCTTTCCAGATTTCTGGAAAGTTAAACACTGTGTTGCTTCTTCATTTTCCAATGTTATAACTAATAATAGATCTCAGTTAACAAAGTTTTCTTGTTATGCAGCTACCTGACCAAGGGCCTCGTGGAAAAGCTGGAAGTAGTCGACAAGAAGTGGGTTCGCGTGAAGCTGGTGCCAGGTCAGGCCGTTGAAGGCGCGGTGAGTGAGATCGGATATTCTTGGAATGGATGTGGCATTAGCATGCATCCCTGTAACTATAGTGTATCCCTGTTACTCTAGTCTCTTCATTATAACTGGAGCTGGATCAATCGTTGCGTTGGATGATGACCAACAGCATCACTCATTGCTGATTTGATGTTCAGCAACAGGAGTACACACACTGAAGTGCTAGAAATACCTGTCACTGTAATATAATCTATATTGTGTAGCATGAGGTACCAAAGCTCTTCTTAACGTTTTTATTCTTTTTATTTTATCCACACCCTGGTTTCAGTATTATTTATATGACATTGTGACAGCAATTGTATAATTCCCATCTAATATTGTGTCACCAGAGACCTTACCCAACTTGCTAGATAAATGAACTAATTTAATCTAGTGTCACCAGATGTCTCTGAAGAACAAGTGTGACTTGACATTATTGTTGACAACACGGAACAATACCTCTGATTCCCTCGTCTATTATTAAGGTAACCTAATTGCTGCCACAGGCCAACCTGTGGTTCAGCGTTGGCAGCGTCGACAGCTTTGAGCGTAATCTGGAAGCCGCTCAAGCTGAGTTGGGAGTGGAGCCCCAGGACATGCTGGCTGTGGTCTACAAAAACGAATTGCAGCCGTCCAGCCTACTCGGCTTCCTGCCCACACTTCTCATTATCGGTTAGTCTGTGATAATTTCATGGGCGTTGGGGGCAATCACTCCATTTTTAGGAGTTTGGTAATTTTGCAAATCTTGGATTCGTTTATACTAGCCTGGTCGCTGGATAGATTCGTCTCTCTCTTTGGTAAATTCCTGGGTGGCTACAAACTGGGAGAGTTAAGCCTATCGTAGGGGCCTTGGCATTCTGTTAGACAGCATCTCCAAGTGCAGCTAAATTATACTATTGGGCTTTCTTTCAAGCTCCGCGCCACCCCAATCAAATCCCTTAACGTGCTCACTAACGAACTTCCACTTTCGCTCCGGCGAGACAAGTCTAATCAACAACCCAGCAATCAGCCACATCACCAACATATCCGATAAGCGCTTTTTTGCGGCTAAAAAGATTATATGCCCACCGTTTTCCCTACGTGTGGACAACCGGCTGACCTCGCTAAACATCAATCGTAAAGCTATTAAGCCTACATTCTCCTACCGAATCCTTCAAATTAACACACCAACATGGATGATCAACCCTCCACCGGTCAACCTACACCTGCAAGTGTACCCTAAAGCAACTACTCTAACCAACGCGTACAGGCAGGAATTCCTAAGACTACATGAGGAAGAATATTTAGAGCACCGCTATATATACACTGACTGCTCCAAAACCGTTGACGAAGTGGGAGCCGCGCTGTGTGCGGGGACATCCCACTCTTGACCACCCTCCCACAAGAGCCCTCCGTGTTCTCTGCGGAGCTCAACGCACTCGAACTAGCCATCTCTATTGCAAAAACAGATCACGTATTCTCATACAGTCTCAGTGTCCTCACCCAGCTTAAAACACTGCACTACGAATATCCCGTTCTACGTAAAATGCAGCTCTTTGTGATGTCCGAGACGGGTCAGGCAGTTAAATTCTGCTGGATCTCCGGACACGCGGAAATAAGTGAAAACGAACTTACGGACTCGCTTGCTAAACTGGCATCTACTCACCAAGAACAATTTTCCGCAATACATTACCGGAACTGGTTCCCTATCATCAACTCCCATATAACATCCCGATAGGATGAAATGTGGCAACAGAGTGGACCAAATTTGCTTTCAGTCAAACCCTCAGTCAGAGAATGGGAAACAAAGTTCACCAACAGAAAAGATCAAGTGTTTATCAACCGCTCGTGCACGGGACACGGATAACTCACAACCACCTGATGGATGTCGACATAGGACCAAACGCGCCACCTTGCCCCTGTTGCCACCAAGTGGCTATCAGCGTGAAACACTTACTGATGGATTGCAACGCACTCGCGGCAGCCCGACGAGCGTTCCTAAATCCCCCGTGCAACCTACAAAGCCTACTCACGGATCCAAACTACCGTGAAAAGCTTATTGCTTTCGGAAAACACATCGGACTATACGAAGCTGTCTGAACCCCAAACACCTGTGCAAGTGAGGCGGTCTCTCCACCCCTTTACGCAGATATAACAATATATTTACGAAGATACGCGTTAACCCTTTACTCTCTTGTACGCGCTAGTACGTGAATATGCCACAATTGAAATATGTACTTGATTTCATCTTGACAGGACAAATATTTTCGCACACGAGACCGTGCGAACTTACCTGAATCAATGACGGTCGCGCCTTACGGAGGAGCCTATTATGACTCACGTTGAGGCTCCGGTGGAAATAAGGCTCGAATCAAATCAATTTCTAACAATTTTTTTACCGCTCACAGCCTTATTTATTCAATTGTGACTCTTGTAACGCTTGGGGTTTCCTGCCTTTTTGCAAACCTCATTCATGGGGTCCTTGTTTCCGGAGTCTTATATGCACCTATATTGGTACCGCCAATCTTACGCATCGCGCTCCCATCACGTTTCCACCATACTAACCCATCACGCCCCAATAATATTATTACCACCCTAACCCATCATGCCTCTATCATGTTACTACCTAATTATCTCATCACCCCCTATCACGGAACCAAATCCTCTCACGCCCATATCACGTGACCACAACCTTAACCCACTACTCTCCTAGCAAGTGACTATATCACCTTAGCCCATCACGCCATTACACGTTTCCACCAATATAACCCATTACGCCCTATCACAGCGTTCCTGGCGTACATGATGCGCCGGTCGTCGCAGATGATGGGAGGAGCGGGGGCTCGCGGCAAGGGTGGTGGGGGGCTATTTGGAGTTATGGAGACCACGGCCAAAGTGGTCAACCCCAATGACATCGGCGTCTCCTTCAAGTGAGTGTTAATCGACCCTACTCACTCGATCACGCTAGAAATCTTGGTTAATCTAACCTATCACGTGTTCTAACCTACCTATATCGTGTTCTGAGATGGTTCGAGCACATAATGAGGATGGATGACGGGAGATTGGTGAAAAGGGTGCTGAAGGCCGAGGCGATTGGACGTAGGCTTAAAGGGAGACCGAAATTTGGGTGGATGGATGGTGTGAAGCAGGCGTTAGGAAGGAGACTTGAGTGTGGAGGTAACGAGAGAGCGTGCAATTAACAGGTGTGAGTCAGAGGCAGGGGCGGGGGGCGGTCATCATGAAGCGATACACTGTCGGGCCCTGCTGCCGACACTGACTTCAGACCGCACTCATGACTCTACGAGTGTGATGCGGAGTCTCCCTTCCGGACCCTTTAGCGTAGAAGGGCTAAGTTGTGCGAGTGTATGAGAGGAGTGTGAAGTGCGCCTTGCCGTCGGCCACTCCTTTTTCTGAGGGATCCGGCCTAGTGTCTATATCTGTATGATAAATTGAACAGAAAACGAAACTAAGTCATTTTTTTTTTAACAAACGTGTTTTTCTACCTGAAAAAAAAACTAAACAAGTTATTTCACAGCCCTATGAACATAGTGTTTCCCTTTACAGCCCCCCCTTTTGTTTACTCTTCACTATCTATTTTTTTATCCTGAACTTTTATGTACCTCATTAGCATCTTGTGCTTGGTTGTGCTTCTTTTAGCGCATCTCAAACTCCCTCGTAACAACTCCTAAGAATTAGTCGTTGCACATCGGTCCTTAATTCAATGCTTTTTTTTTTGAGTGGCTAATAACAGCCAAGCTGCGTTATTTCTTTCATGCAATTTTTTTCTTTGACTAATTTTTCATCTTTTCATTCTTGTTGTTCTCATGCGTGTGATTCTCTACACTAAGTGTAGATCTTAAGGATGGAATCCCAGTTTCCTGTCTTTTCTTCATCTCCCCCCTCAGTAAGTGTTGATGCGCATTGCTCACGGCACCCTGAAGATGATTGGAAATCCTTGGGGCTCTGGAGCAGGGTATTTAGAGTGATAACGCTCCGTGCTGCCACTTTGGGACTGCTGGGACCATATGACCTCATCACGTTAGAAGTGCCTCTACCAAATGTGGCACCCATATATACCTTTGCTATTTGCAGAGTACAGGACATGGACTTTACACAGAAGTAAACCCAATCACGCTAATCTAAAAAAAATCACGAGTGTTATGCAGCACTTGTTGCTGGTTTGACGTTCAGCACCAGAATGATGCCGACTCCAGCTCCCCCAAAAAAATCGTCTTCTCAAATCCATTGCACATCTTTTTTGCCAATGCGTTATTTTGGGTACACTTTTTCTACTTGTCGAACTCTTTAAAACTCTTGCATCTTGAATCTACCGAGAGCTGAATTGCACTGTAGCAGGGTCGCTAGCTGGATGAGTTTGAAGGAGAGGAGCATATTTGGTTAGACTGTGTCAGTTTATTGAAAGTTTTGGAGATGAATGCAACTGGTGGTACGAGGGGACTTGAATACGCGAGTTGGAGACGCAGTAGTTGAGAATGTGGTAGGAGGGAGCAATGGATTTCCAGGTAGAGACGAGAGAGAATCTTATAGGTTTGTGCATGAAGCACGAGCTGGCGGTGGGTATTGTTGAATTCTGCTACAATATGTAGGCTGCGTCTACATCACCACCCCAGAGATAACGCACACGACGCTATAACCACTGGCGAGAATATGAAACAGTGGGGTTGAGGGACTTTCGCTGGGGCCGAGGCCCCAGACGCCGCCATCGCAGGCAAAGGACGTTGAGGGAATTAACCCGCCTGACTCATGTTGGCTCTCATGTGAGTGGCCTTGTGTCTGAGTGTGCTTGGTTCCCAGTGAAAGTGGGATTGAGACAATGTTGATTTACGTCTCACTGGCTGTTCAATCTTTACATGGCTGGAGCGATTAGGGAGGTGAGTGCGTGTGCGTATTAGGTCGATATTATGAGTTGTTAGGAACAATTGGGCAGAGTGGTCAGTTTAGTCGTGAGCTCTTTGCTGATGATACAGCTCCGGTGGCAGATTTGGAGGAGAAGTTGTGTAGGGTAGTCAGAGTTTGGTAAAGTGTGTGAGAGTTGTAAGCTGCGAATTAATCTCGGAGAATGTAAAGTATTGAAATGTTTAAGGAATGAATGTGAAATTGATGTTCAACTAATTGGAAAATTAGTGGAGGAAGTTCAGTGTTGTAAGTACCTGGGTCCTCACGTGGAGAAGCTCACAGAGTTTAAATCTGGAGTGAGGGAATGGTGCAAGTGGTGGGTGCAATGAAGAATGTAATGAGCTGTAAGTCATTAGGTATGGAAACAGAGAGGGTTGTATAAGGCGGCAGCTGTCTCAATTGTGCTCTACGAGGCTGAGACGTTTGGAACTTGAACAAAGAAAGAAGATAATTGAACGTTTTCGAAATAAAAAGCTCAAGAGTCATAACCGGTGTAACACTTTGGGATACGATCGATAATGACTGTGTTCGAATTCGAAGGGGGATGTTGGTGGTCGGTCACATGGTGATGATAGGTGAAGCGGACGATTGAAACGGGGATGCGAGCGTATGCTACGGGAAGACCGATGTTTGGATGGATGGCATGAAGCAGTTTAGGTACTAGATTTGAGGCTAGTTTGATTGCGTGAAATTTCATGGTGTAATTGTAGAACGGTTGTGAATGGATGAGTTTCTATACGGCCCTGATGCACTTTCTCGCATTTGGCTTCTAGTTGAGTAACGTAATGGACGTGGGTGGGTAGTGCCTGGCAATTATGTCGCAGATGGGGCTTACAATCGATGCTGTACGGCTCTGCTGCTGACACTGATCTTAGACAATTTTCTTGACTAAATTGTGGGTTGCGAGATCCTGACAGGACCCTTTGGCGCTGAATAGCCAACTTTTCCTTATGTGTGCGAGAGCATGAGAGGAGTGTGGGGTGTGATACTTCCTTCCGTTTGCACCGAATTGCAATGCGACTAAAGGGTTGCTGTACCCAGTGGTCTCTCGAGTTCTTTCTAAGTCTTTGGATAGGTCCCTTATCCCATGACCAAGGCGCGATGCAGATACCTTGAAAAACAGAAGTTGATCGTGGCGGTAGTACACCTCGAATGCTCGTTGACCAGCCTCCCACCTAGAGTAGGACAAGATACTGCATCAAGATACGATGTTCATTTATTTGTACAAACTCATCTCCCCATAATCAAAGTTTTTGACCAATGCATCTGAATACAGTGCGCTTCTCACCACTGCTCCGACCCAGTAGGTGAGGAGCCATGCTTAGTATTTTTTACCCACCAATCCTTCTGTTGTAAAGGTTTTTGCCTGGACTATATTAAGTATAACGAGAGCCAAATTCCACTTCAAAGTTTGGGGCTATGAACGCAGTGATTGATTTTTATTACACTAGTATCCCTGGTTGCAATAATCGAATTTTCTCTGACAGGGACGTCGCTGGTTGCGAAGAGGCAAAGATCGAGATTTTAGAGTTCGTGAACTTCCTGAAGAATCCCCAGCAGTACACAGACCTTGGAGCCAAGATTCCTAAGGGCGCCATATTGACAGGTACGCTGGGTCCAATCCTCTCGGGCTCACCGAATGTGACAGTTTACTTCTCGAGCTAACACTGTGTGGGCAGCTTGGCCAGTACATTTTTCACAATCTTCCTTAACTTTGCCATTTCATCACAGGGGGACATTGTTTGTACATCACAAAGACTCAAACATGAGTATTTGCGTAACTAGTGTTCCTTGTGTGTTGTTATGCTCGAGTCCAGGCGACGCTATGGCCCTCCCTCATCTGTTGTTGCGATTGGACTACATTCTTCTGAAATGGGTCGTCTGTTCACACTAGGCTGTCTTTGTATGAGTACCAATAACTTGCAGTGACGGGCATCGTACTGTATCTCGAGATGCACTTTCCCTTTACTTCGTCTGATGTCTGCTATGAAGTTTCGTACAACATACTGCGTAAAGATATCTAGATACTGTGTTTGTGCCTAACACTGTTAATTGCAGTCAGGACGGTCCGTAGAGTTGAATCTCAGCGTTTAAAAAGCCGGCAATCCGATTTCTTTCTACTGCCGACTGTTTGGTCACACTATGCTCTTTCACTGTTAAACGGTTGCTGAACAATGTAGCCTAATCCGGGTCGCCGTGATTACCCTAGGCATGGGATCCTCGTTTGCTATAAGCACTAATACAGATACAGACACTAGGCCGCATCCCTCAGGAAGGGGGATGGCCGACGGCAAGGCTCACCTCACACGCTCACACTCACACAACTTAGCCCTTTTGTGCTAAAGGGTCCGGCCGGTAGCCCCTCAACTTACACTCTGGGTCCCGAATGCACCGAGAAACCGTCGTCAGCAGCAGGGCCCGACAGTCTTCACTGGTTTACCCCCGCCGCGTCATAATGGCCGGGCCCCCCCCCAACCCACGACCATCCCGACA
>SDVV010025268.1:0-12451 GCA_016164225.1 Gammarus roeselii | reverse complement strand
AGAAATAAGCAACAGGACAAATCACACCGCAAACTCGTCAGCATGAACGGGATCGCAAGACCCTAGCACTCAATCAACTTATTCCCCATCAACTTAGCCGACTCTGCCTTGAAAACAGAAATGGTAGAAGACTCGATAACAGCAGCAGACAGCTCATTCCATATCCTAATGCATCGAACAATAAAACACCTCCTTGACAAATCCACTGAGCAGCGGGGCATCAAGAGCTTGTGCAGAAGTCCCCGTGTCCTACCATCCAGCGACCTTGGAGCAGAAAGGACAAATAAAAACCTTCCGTGTCACAACACAGAATTCTCCAATACTTTATGAGGTCACTTCTCAGTAACCTGCCCTTGATTGAGAACAAATTGAGAGCCATCTGCCTGTCATGGTAGGACATCTCAGACAGACCATGCACTTGTTTGGTCCACCTCTTTTGAACAGACTCAAGCAACTTCACATCCTGTACATAACCGAGATTCCACACACAGGAGCAGTAATCGAGAATGGGCTTGACATGTGCAACAAAGAGTGTGACCATAAAATTTGGGCTCCTGTTCACTGTCGGCCCTAGCAAATAACTACGAAGTCCAGCAGGTCGTCTCACAACCTCTCTGACATGGCCATGAAACTTAGGACCAACATCCACATGAACTCCCAAATCACGCTGAGCTTAGACGAACTCCAAACGAGTCCCCCCAAGAGTGTAAAAAGCCTCTGCACCGGGACCAGTCTATCCAGAAAAACGTCTTCTGAAACTTAGAACAACACACTTGCTAGGGTTCAGTGACAAATTCCATGAAGATGCAGTCCCGGCGCAGAGGCTGTTTACACTCTTGGGGGGCTCGTTTGGAGTTCGTCCAAGGTCTTCCTGCAAAGCAGACACGCCACCAACAACATCATGGCGTTGGAAAGACACATAGATTTCAAAATCATCAGCAAATACGCCAAACTTAGATATAAGGCTGTCCGTCAAGAAATTGACATAAATGAAGAGGAGGACTGGATCCAAGACTGAGCCCTGTGCAACCCCACTCAGAACATCCCTCGGCTCACTATTCACTCCATGAACGCCAACACACATAACTCGAGAATGAAGAAAACTACCAATCCATCTCAACACAACCTCAGAAACTCCAAGAGCCTGCAACTTCAGAAGCAAAATGGGAATGGGAAACATCATCGAATACTTGCAGATGCAGACACTTGCTGCATCTCCCAGAAAGAGGGGTGGCCGACGGCAAGGCGCACCTCACACCCTCATACGCTCACACTCGTACAACTTGGCCCTTTTGTGCTAAAAGGTCCGGCCGGTGACCCCGCAACACACACTCTGGGTCACGAGTGCTGTCCGAGGATCCGTTGTCAGCAGCAGGGCCCGGCAGTTTTCAATGGTTGACCCCTCCGCGTCATAATGCCCCCCCCCCCACCCACGACCATCCTGACAGCAAGATGCCACGGGCGGGAAAGCACATCAGAGCAGCGTCAAAATCAACCATTCACAACCATTCTCGACTCACGCCTGATCAATGCACGTTCTCTCGCTTCTTCCACATTCTTGTCGCGCCCTATGGAGGAGCCTATTATGACTTACGTTGGGGCTCCGGTGGAAACGAGGCTCAAGTCAAATCCACATTCTTGTCTCTCCTTCCTCATCCATCCACCCTAAATTCGGTCTACCTCTAGGCCTGCGACCACTCGCCTCCGCATTCATCACTCTTCTTACCAATCTCCCTTCATCCATCCTCTCCATGTGCCCGAACCATCTCAGAACACGCGAATCCACTCAGTCCTCCAACTTCTTCACCGTCCTTGTTCTGATTCGAACCACGTCGTTGGTGATCCGGTCTCTCAGCGTTACTCCAGCCATGCTCCTCAAACATTTTATCTCGAAAACATTCGACCTTCTTCCTTCCTCGGCTCTCACCCCCAACCTCAACCCCAACATCAAATGCCTTTGAAAAATCAAGCATGACCATATCTACAATCGAACCGGCATCAACAGACTTAACTACATCCAATTAGACCAGCATTATCTGATCCTCTGTTGATCTAGCATTCCTAAATCCAAACAGTCTGGAAGAAATGAGCTTGTAAGACTCATAATAGTCCACCAGCTCGGCAGAAACAATCCTCTCCATCGACTTGCAGCAAACAGAGGTAATGCTAACTGGACGATAGTCGAGGGATCATATCTAGATTTACTTTTAATAATTGAAATCACCAAGAATTCCTCCATGCATCAGGTAGCATTCCCCTCTGCAGAGAAAGGTCAAAGATTATAAAGAGAGGCTGTGTCATTTGCACAGCACACTCCCTCAGCAACTTTGGTTGGAGTCCATCCATGCCCATTGCTGAACTAACATTGAGCCCCGCCAGAACATCATGGACATGGACATTCCGAGACCTTATGACAAACTCGCTCATGTCGCCATCAAATAACTGGAAAGGAGCAGGATTGGGAGGAACATCCACTCAATGTACGTCAGAGAAGGCAGATGACAGAAGCTCAGTCATCCCCAGTGGATCGTAAACCAGCTGTCCACCTGCATTACGAAGTGGTCCAACCCAAAGACGACCTTTCTTCTTCCTTCGTATATAAGCATGGAACAGCTTTGGGGAGTCACTATACCGTTGCATAAGGTATTCCTCGTACTGAGATTGGTTAAACAAAGCATGATTCCGAAAGTGACAGTTGAGATCAAGAAAGATAGCTAGTGACTCCAAAGTATTTTGATCATTTCTGCCAAACCTCCTTCTTGAAATCTTCTACTCATCCCACGCATTTGCTCTCCTCACTGTCAACCCGTGGGGTGGTCTCACAGACCATGGTACCCTTGGCGAGTATCTAGCAAGAGGCACATGTAAGTCTATCAGCTTTTTCAGTATATTGAAGAACACACTATAAGCCTCGCAAACACCCAGGTAAACAAATTCAAGAGACCGATTAATTCGCGACAATGCTTCGGAAATAGCGCCGTAGGTACCCCGATGCCAAGAATACTTTCGAGCTTTGGTGTCTTACACCATCTGTCTCCAAGACATTCACTAAAAAATTAACACAAAACAGTTGAGTGAGCACACCTCGGAAAAGAAGCCAATACAACAACATCCCCTACACGATCTGGCTCGCTAGTGAAAAATAAATCCAGAATGTTGCCGGATAAGAGAAAAGTCTGCTCCCTCACCCACTGATGCCAGCCACAAGATGCAAATCAATCTAAAACAGTTGATCCGTCAAGTCAACATTCTCTCCCTGCACCAACTCGTCCGACCTCTTCCCCGAGGGCAGTTTGAAATCCCCCAACACGGCTACCTCATTACCAATACAGAAGTCACTAATCAAACTTATCAGATCAAGATTTTCTTGATCACCATATGATGGAGGTCTAAAAACAGCCATAATCTACACATCAAGTTGAACCAGAAAAACTGCTGATACATTTGACAAGTCCACATTAACCTCGTCATACTTCAGTGTTTTTTCAAGTATATATATAAACACCGTGTTTTCTCACTCCAGTATATGAAACTCCTCTTATAACATTGTACGCTATGGTAATAGGCATGAGAAGTGTAATGCGCAAGTGGAAAAATGGCAACGTTCGGTGCTCTTATTTAGAAAAGGTAAACTTACTTGCATAACTAGTAAGTTATGCAAGTAACTTACTAGTTATGTATATATATGACAGTTGACCGTTGCGGGAAGCATTTCGTCTTATTGGAGACTTTTTACTTAACGAGCAATTTATAAAAAGCCACACATAACCGACAAAGTTTTAGTATTTCGAAAAAAAGCTTGACCGACTGGCAAACAGACAATCTTACGGTCGAACGAACTAACGTACCGGCGGGAACACAGACGGACGCATGTAACTTCGCCAGCCTTCTTGTGTCCGAAATTGTAAGAACATAACTTTGTTGTTAGGCATGTTCCATCATGACCGTACAAATAAAAGTCGATTCATAGCGTACAATGAGGCGATGGCTTGAAACAATTGTGTGATAATTTCCAGTGAATGTCGCTACCGTGTGAATGTGATGAGAAAGGTCTAATGAGCTATAATGAGTAATATATTGGGATGCTCTTACGCGAATATGGATTGATGATGCGTGGCGGACGAGAAGATTCAATTCAGTTTTGAAACGTGTGCGCAAGTGGTTGCCACTATTTGGTTACAATATCAAAGCATCGAAATGAAATCTTTTAGACAAACAAATTTTTTAGACAAACATTGCCGTACCATTAAGTGTTCTTTATCGTTGAAACAATATAGGATCTCTTCAAAATCTGTCAACATCTTAATTAGCAACAGCATTGGTGCTCCAACGCTATTGGATTTGGGAGAACACGAGTGTTTCACTGTATAAGTGGTTGGCATGGCAATATACAATGTTGCGGAAACGGCGTCAACTGACCTTTATTACGCAATGGAAATGATCAATCTTAATAGCTGGGCAATATATCTTGCAAAAAGACAGAATGCATTGACGGAATTGCTCTTCTAACCCTCTGTCCCGTTGATCTACAGCAACATGGGCAACACCCTGAAGGAGATGCAGGACATCCAAGGAGCGCTGCAGTGCTACACTCGCGCTATCCAAATAAATCCCGCCTTTGCTGACGCCCACTCCAACCTCGCCTCCATCCACAAAGACTCTGGCAACATTCCTGAGGCAATTCAGGTATAGCACCGCCTCCCATGCTAGGTGTTATTATGTAGCCTTGACGCTGATACTGGGTTATGGCACCTCCTTCCATGCTAGATTCTATGCTGTTGCTGGGTTAAAGCACAGTCTCACATGCTTGTTGTTATGCTGTAGGGGTTTTGGTAGTGAGACTAGAGTGTTAGGGTGCACATTGTCCTTTAGAATATAACTCGTGTCTCCTGAATGATACACAGCGCTGGGCCAATTGCAGGGTGTTGTTGAACTATAATAGTGTTTGTCATCGTTCTCATTTTTCAGCCTTTCTAGATGTATTGACGTCTGTATTGCCTGTTTCAGTCGTACAAGACTGCCCTGAAGCTGAAGCCCGACTTCCCCGACGCGTACTGCAACCTGGCGCACTGCCTGCAGATCGTGTGCGACTGGACCAACTACGACGCGCGCATGAAGAAGCTGGTAACGATCGTGGGGGAGCAGCTGGAGCTGAACAGACTGCCCTCCGTGCACCCCCACCACTCCATGCTTTACCCCCTCTCACACGAGTACAGGAAGGCCATCGCCAGCCGACACGCCAACCTTTGTATTGAGAAGGTTCGTTGGTTTTACCTCAATCATGACTCATTTGCAGTACACTCAACACCTCATACCCACTATTGCCAGCTCCGTGCTTGCACCTACTATGGACAATGAACGCTCTAACTGCTGTTATTATGAACGGTGCATTGACTGCATCTATTATGGGCGTTGTTCTGATTGCACCTATTAGTAAAATGAAGATGCATTCGGATCATATGCAGGGGTCTTTGAGATCGGAAACTTCAACGTACTCATTGGTTCCGTAAATAAAACATGATGCCTTGGGTTGAAACACGGCGCGTTTGATTTAGTTTTGGTAGACGGCCTACTTAATGGTGTCCTTTTTGGTGTTCAGATCACCGTGCTGCACAAACCTCCTTACAAGTACCCGACGCGGCGGTCCACCGACGGTCGCCTGCGTGTCGGCTACGTGTCATCCGACTTCGGCAACCACCCCACCAGCCACCTGATGCAGTCCATACCCGGCCTGCACGATAGGTCTAAGGTTGAGATCTACTGCTACGCTCTCAGCTCCGACGACGGCACTACCTTCAGGTTAGTCTCGGTGGAAGCTTTGTCGATGTTGCCTTGCCGTCGACTCTGTTGCGGAAGTGCCTGACTTCATCATCCAAATTGTCGACAGCTAACTGGAACTTTTCTTCGATTACTCTTCTTTCTTGTACTGTCTCGATTAATATGTAATGCAAACATTTGTGTGACGCCTTCATTGCAGATCTAAGATAGCACGCGAGGCCGAGCACTTCGTAGACTTGTCCCAAATTCCCTGCAACGGCAAGGCCGCTGACCGTATCAACCAGGACGGTATCCACATCCTGGTCAACATGAATGGCTACACCAAGGGCGCCAGGAACGAGATCTTTGCTCTCCGCCCCGCCCCTGTTCAGGTATAATAAATTTATTAGCTGTGCAAACAACTGTGGTATTAGCCTATGCCAGTTACTCTTTGCTCTTGAACGGGACATTTATATCTTCACGTAAGAACTCTGCTGCGATTAACTAGAGCCACATCCCCCTCAATTGTACCATCTACTCACCAATGTTCTTTGGGGCGTATTTCAGGCGATGTGGCTGGGCTACCCCGGCACCAGCGGCGCCTCTTTTATGGACTACCTAATCACGGATGGCGCCACCTCACCGCTCAAGCTGGCTGCTCAGTACACTGAGAAGCTGGCCTACATGAAGGACACCTTTTTCGTGGGCGACCACAAACAGATGTTCCCTCATCTGAAAGAACGAGTGCTCATCAAGAGTGCGGTGAGGACACGGAGAAGGATAGACTGCTCAAGTAGAAATGGCTTCTGTGTAAGACAAAATGCCCGAGAAACAGATTCATTTTTAGCAGCTATCGTCTGGTGTCAGTTTTATGGCCGATACGGTGATCGCGAACGTGTAAATGATGCTATATGTTATTGGCGACGCAGTGGAGTGCTCTGTTGACTGGTATCGACTAACGAGTTACACCACATTCAATCTTGCTGTTCCGAGGCAATGACGTGCTCTATTGACTGGCAAAAACTGACTTGAGTTACACCAATTGCAATACTTGTAGCAACCTCCTTATGGACCCGTAACTGATTCGTGACTATGTGACGTGATCTCATCCATGAAGCCTAGGGTTGATCATACGGTCATGCTCATGCAATACTTGCAAAGGTGTGATTCGGACATATCCATCAACAAAATACCATGTTCAACCATAGGCTTCAAAGGTTTACAGGATGGAAATGGCACTCGCACATTGTTGAACTAGCTACTTGTTTTTATAAAAGATTATTTGGTTCCAATGCCAGTTAAAAAGTCAGATTCAGCGGTTTTTAACAATTCCATTTCTGCAACTGGCTTTTTGAAGCGAAGACCTTCCAAGTACCCAAGCACGTTAGTACTCCCTGTTGGTTCAAAATATTGATAATATCAGTGTAAAGTGCTCCTTACAGTGTGCTGATCACGACTAATTTCGTGAATGGTTCTCTCGGCCTAGGAGTCGAACGGCTTGGGTGAGCCCATCAAGGACACCGTCGCCCTGCTCAATACCACCGACCTGAGCCCCGTGATAGAGAGCACTGAGCTGATGCGTGTGGCTGAGATTGTCAAGGTGTCCTCCGGCCTCAATGGCAGCTCCAACGGCTCCGACAAGGAGAGTGAAGGAATCGAGGTGGCCATGACTGTGGCTCAGCTCAGCTCCACCACACCCATACAGGTTCGTGAACAGGGCTGTTGCCTCCACACTCAGATGCGAAACGTGCCTTCCACCCGGCTGGTGTCGGGTATGGGCCGAAGGGCTGCAGTTACTGCTGTTAAAGGGCAAGCCGCATTTGACAGGCATCACCGTGGCCATGCATACTGTCATATACAGTGAGTTGGATACCCTCTTCCAACTTCTACCAAAATACACAGTATCGTGATTATTGGTTATTGAGCACACGTGCACACCTTTAACATTCGCCGCGTAAAAGACGTTGACTTTAAACGCTGCAGCAAACCAACAGATTCAGACTCGAGGAGGGTGGCCGGCTGCAAGGTGCGCCTCACACATCTCTCATACGCACACTCAAACAAACTTAGCTCTTTGGCGCTGAAGGGTCCGACCAGTAGACCTCGCAACGCACACTTCGGGCCAGAAATGAGTTCCGAGCCCGGTCTACAGCAGAGTCTGACAGTTAACTAATATACACCTGCGTTGTTGTTGTTGCTCAACCCCAACTCCCCCTGCGATTGAGGAGACAGCCAGCGCCCAACCCGAAGCCTGAGAACCCAACGACATGTGCATGTTATGGATGTAGATGCATGCATTTAGATTATGCCTACATCCCTGAGGAAGTTTATGCTATCTCTCGGGCGTTCCCACAGATCACGCACCGGCGTGATATTGTGGTCGAGTCGGCCGGGTGCTACGGCTGGGCACGACGTCATGACGTGTTCGACCGTATCGGGTGAACCCCTGCATCGCAGACATAGGTCGGACAGGACATTTCCCAGTCTATTCTGGTATGACAGGAGGGCCGTATGATGCCCGCACCTCAGTTGCGACAGGTGGACCCGGTCACCTCTGGACAACCCCAACTCCTCCACGTCCCTCTCAGACGTGTGACCCCCCAGGACTGTGCTAACTCTGTGTTCCCCCAATGCAAGGGCTGTGAAGTGTGTGTGTGTGCATCTGTTTGTGCATGGATGTGTTGTCTGTAGGACGAGGATTGGTCGTGTGGTGATGGCCGAAGTGTGTTGTGTAGGTGTCAGTTGGTTTGACGGGGGTTCAGTATGTGATGGCAGGGATGTGTCTGGTCTACAATCTCGTTAGAAAAATTGAGTTCCTCTCATATCAAGATGATGTTTGAGAGGGAGGACCTTGGTTTCCTCATGCAGGTGGGCAACTGGTGTGGACTGTGTACAGCCCGTTGCGATGCGCAAGGTCGTGTTCTGTATCCTTTGTAAGGAATTAATATGTATGGGTGCAAGGTCATGGGTGCCAGGCAGTGTTCACGTAGGAAATTCTGGGCCTAATAAATTGTTTGAATAGTTTTGTAATCGATTCCTTGGGGAAACCGTAAGTGGTTGTGGTAAGTACCCGGGACACATTTAGTCATGGTGAGTGGTTGAATAGGCGTGAGTGGTAGAAGGTGCGCCTTACTAATGTCGATAGCGCATGCCAGGGTTCGTTTGGCTGGCTTCTTTTCATCCAGGCCTTCATGGATCGTCTGGGTGAGGTTGGTGAGGAGAGTGGTTGTCGAGTGTTGGGTCCTGAAACCGTGTTGTGTGGGGGAGAGTGGGATGTGGGTATTGATTTTGTTTGGAACCAGTCTCGAAGATTTTCGAGGGGTTCGGGAGAAGAGAAATGGATCTGTATGAGGCTGGATCTGTGGTAGCTTTATTGGGTTTCAGGATGGGTATGATTTTCCTTTGTTTCCAGGCGTTGGTTATTGTATTGTGTAGCATGGAAAAGTTGAAGATATCTGTGAGGGTCGCTATGACGTGAGAACCTAGATGTTGCTATGGTCATGGCTGTTGTGAAAGGAGGTTCAATGTTTGGGTCGATCTGTAATTTGTGTAACTGTTTGAGTATCCTATTGTCTGGATGGTGTTTTAGGTGGCAGGTGTTTGCATAGAGTTTATTGAGCATGTCCGCTTGTTTTTGGTCTGATGGGATGGTGTGGGTGTTGGGTGGTAGAATTCCCTAATGCGTGTCCATGTTTTGTTTTGTTAATGAGGCTTTTAATGAGCTTCCATAATTTTGTTGGTGAGGTTTGGAAGTTTGTGTTTTGCAAGCACATCCCGCCATTGGTTCGTCTGTTGCTCACTAATATCTGCATCTATTTCTGCGTTTAGGGTTTGAATCTGTGTGATTCAGTCATAGGAGTTGGGTAAATTACGGAGATGATTTCGCTGCTGAATTTTGCGTTTAACGTGAGAGCCGAGAAAGCTGTGTTGAAGCTACGAACGAACCCGGCCGGTATGTGTTGCCTGTTTGTGTGGGTGAGTACTGCTGTGAAGTGTTTTGTGGCCATGTCGAAGGATTTATATTGGATGATGTCAAAGTCTTGTAGTGCGGTTTCTATTAATATCGTGTATTCGTCCCAGTTTGCTCTTCTGTGATTTCGAAAGGTATGAGGGGGCTTGGAGTGGTCAGGGAGGTGTTAGGTTCGCTGAATGTGCGTGACTGTGATACAAATGATGTAAAGAGGATAGAGATTGGTAAGCTGTTCGTGAGGAGAAAGTTTAATGTGTTGGCGCTGAGAGAGACGGGATTGAAAGGTATGAGAGAATGTGAGTTTGGTGTGGTAAGTGTAAGGAAGTCTGGTGTGGAGGAAGGTTGTGCGCGAGAAGGCGTGGTTTCGATATTAAGTGATCGGTTGGCTAGTAGCGTTACCGAGTGGAAGGAGGTGTCCTCTCAAGATTGATGTGGGCGAAAGTCAAGTTAGGCGTAGAAAGATGGGTATTTGTGAGTGCATATGGTCAAGGTAGTGATAGGAGGGAGGAAGAGAGGGAGCAATTCTGGACTGACCTGAGTGAGTGTATTGAGAATTTTGGAGGTCAATTCAATGTGGTTGTACTGGGTGACCTTAATGCGAGAGTTGGAGATGTTGTGGTGGAGAATGTGATAGGAAGGTATGGCGTTCACGGTAGAAATGACTGGAGAAAACCTGACAGGTCTGTGTATGGAGCAGGAGTTGGTGGTTGGGAACAGTTCGTTCAGGAAGCGAGATAGCCACAAGTACACGTGGGTAATGATGGCCCGTGGTTCAGTGGTAGAGAGAGCGCTGATGGATTTTGTGCTGATATCGAGTAGAGTGGTCGGGAGGCTGCTGGATGTGCGGGTCTTGAATGGAGAGGGTGGAGAAGTGTCTGACCATCTGCTGGTGGAAGCTAGATTTAGAGTGAAGCAGAGGTGGAAGGGCAACAAAAGAGTGGGCGGAGGAAGGGAGGTAGTGAAAGTGAGTGAACTGAATGTGAGAAGCAGAGCTGAGAAGTTCCAACAGGTGTTGAGAGAAGAATATGACAACGTGAGAGGACAGGATCTGAGAAATGTGGAGGAAGAATGGGAGACATTAAGGGATGCGTTGCTGAGATGTGTGAAGAATGTATGTGGTGCGCGCCGTGCGGGCGGGTGCAGAAGGAAAGGTTGCGAGTTGCCACGGCTGAGAACCTCTCCCCGTCACTGCTGATCACCGACTGCTTCCTCCATCCGATGTCGGCTACAAAACGGCGGCGAGCGGCCACAAGATGGCCGCCAGCCAGCTCCAAAGCCGGCGACTCCACAACCAATCAGCAGCTGCCACGCAACACCATCAGCCAGTCATGACCGGCAGCCAGCCAGCCAGACAGCCAATAGTTAAACTGGCGGTGGCACGGAAAAGAGGAGCGTTAAAGGAGTGGTTGCAGGTGAAGTCGGTGGTGGCATATGAAAGCTATAAAAAGAGGTGAAGCGGGTGTTGAGGAGAGCCAAATGGGACGCTGATGCCAGGTGGGGCAGACGGTTGTGCCAAAACTTTGAGGAGAACGAAAAGATGTTCTGGAAAGAGGTGAAGAGGGTGAGAAAGGGAGAGACCGGAACGGAGGAAGTGGTGAAAGATGTAAACGGCCAGTTGTTGTTGGAAAGTGGTGATGTACGGAAGAGGTGGGCCGAGTATTTTGATGAGTCGTTGAATTTCGAGGATGACAGAGTGGCTGACATTGTTGCTGTGGGTGGTGGTGCTCGGATGCCAGTTTTGGGATAGCAACTTCTGGTGGACATTATCAGGGAAGAGGTGCAGGAGGCGGTGTTGATGATGAAAGCAGGGAAAGCTCCCCGGTTTGGATGGTATTGCGACCGAGTGTCTGAAAAAAGGTGGAGTAACGATTGTCGAATGGTTGGTGAGGCTTCTGTACTTGTGTTTCGTGGTGGGCGTGGTACCAATGGAGTGGCGCAGCGCCTGCATTGTTCCGCTGTTTAAGGGCAAGGGAGATGAAAGTGAATGCTGCAACTCGAGAGGTATCAGTCTGTTCAGTGTAGTTGGTAAGTTGTATGGGAACGTGCTGATCAAAAGTATTTAAGTCTGTACGGACTGCGTAATGGGAGAGGAACAGTGTGGTTTTAGGAGTGGTAGAAGGTGCGCCGATCAGATTTTTGCAGTGAGACAGGTATGTGAGAAGTACCTTGCAACGGGAAAGGACGTGTTCTGGGCTTTCATGGATCTGGAGAAGGCATACGACAGGATTGACCGGGAAGCGCTGTGGAGGGTGTTGCGTTTGTATGGAGTAAGCGGATGCCTTCTTCAGATCCATGAAGGCCCAGAACACATCCTTTCCTTTGGCAAGGTACTTCTCACATACCTGTCTCACTGCAAATATCTGATCGGTACACCCTCTACCACTCCTAAAGCCACACTGTTCCTCTCCAATTGCGCAGTCCGTACTGTCTCTAATCCTTTAGATCAGAAATCTCCCGTACAACTTACCAACAACACATAACAGACTGATACCTCTCGAGTTGCAGCATTCATTTTTATCTCCTTTGCCCTTATATAGCGGAACAATGCAGGCACTGCGCCACTCACTCGGTACCACGCCTGCCGCAAAAGACAAGTTCAGTAACCTCACCAACCATTCGACAATCGTTACTCCACCCTTCTTCAGGCACTCGGTCGCAACTCCATCCAAACCAGGGGCTTTCCCTGCTTTCATCGCGTCCACCGCCTCCTGTACCTCTTTCCTG
>SDVV010025267.1:0-12451 GCA_016164225.1 Gammarus roeselii | reverse complement strand
CAGCAACGCAACACAATATTTACAGCTACGCGGTTTAGTTGTTTAAATACAATTTATTCATTTAGGTAAGATTAAGACTCAGATGAACCGAAACGAATCCTCGCCTCCAACCCCTCAGAACCTCATGTATATGTCCATACGCCAGTGCGCACAGATAGAATCGTCGAAATTGGTACAAGGTTCACGGCTACTCGGACCAAGCCAGCTCCGACAGCAACGCAACACAATGTTTCCAGCTACGCGGTCTATTTGATTTCAAGTAGAACTTATTTAGTCAAGCAAGATAAAGACTCAGACAAAACGAATCCCCGCCTCCATTATTTATTATTTGCTTCAATGTTACACCGGAGTCCCAACGCGAAGTTAATGCAGACTCCCCCGTAGGGCGGTCATCCCTGCCTCCAACCACTTAGAGCTCCAAGAATTGGTACAAGGTCTATGGCTTCACGGATTAGATTGACTCCAACCGCAACGCGTTACAAGGTCTTATAGCTGCGCAATCCAGGCAAACCCCAGAAACTGCGTATGGTCCGTGCACGCGCAGCGAGCACAGACTGAAGAAAAAATACCTACTCACAAAACCACCAACACGAACTCACGCACAAATACTCCAGCGTTATAATATTGTGAATCGTGAACAAGAAAAAGCAGGTTCGTCATGGGCAGAAAAACTGTTCAGATTATTGATTTCGCACTGATTGTTCAAGGGGATAGGGCGGAGGGGGGCATTGGTCCCTTGGGTCGCAAAAGAGCCCGATGAATCCCGGAGGGTGACCCATGTCCCCCGGGTCTTCCCGAGTCCCCAGAGACCCCTCGCCTCGGCTCATCTCGGTTTGTCTCGAATCATTTCAGCCAGTTTCGGCTCGTCGCGACCAACTAGACTCGCCTCAACATGTTTCGACTGATCTCGCCGCACCTAGACCAGCCTCGACGCGACCCTCGCCCCCTGCGCCAGCAATTTGCGGACTGTAATGGTTAATTGTTCTACTCATGCATCTCACATTTTTCTGTGTATGGGTTTTACAGCGCTGGGAGGGGGAAGCAGAAGTTCCAGGTTTCAGAGGGGCTCCTATAGGGTCCCCCAGTTTCTCAAAAGGGTCCTAAAGGGTCTCAAGGGTGTCCCAAGGGGCCCCAGAAAGGTCCAAGTGGACCCCTCCAAATCCACCTGGTCTCCCAAGTCCCCGGGTTCCCGAAACCCTGGGTCCCCGAGTCCCGCGGGTCCCACGAAAACCTCCCCTCTCTGGGTCACCTTGTCTCAACCAACCTCGATACATATAATAACAAATTCAGAATTTATCACCATGAAAAAAGGGGCAGAGAAGAATAATAGAGCCCAAGCAAGAAGAAATAATAAAATATTAAAATAGAGTGTTAATGATCTATAAAATGAATAATCATCCACGTAGACTCCGAGTTGGTTTAACGTAGCAGGATCAGGTAGCCGCTTCCGCGCTCCACCGGAGCCCCAACGCGAAGCCGCCGCTCGCCACCCTGCATGGTCCAAACGGGGTCTAACGATACATAATTATATGACTAATACAAAATAGATCACCAGGAAAAAAAGGCACAGATAAATAATAGAGCCCACGAAATAAGAAATACTAAAAAAAAGTGTTAATGATCAATAAAATGAATAACCATCCATCCACCCCAAGGCGCAACAGGAGGTTCACAGCTGCGCTGTCCAGTTAAATTACAGTAGTTTTCATTTTCAGGTAAGATGAAGACTCAGACAAAACGAATAAGCGCCTCCAATCATTTAGTACTTCAAAAGTAATATGTACGCACGCTAGTGCGCACAGGTAGCATCGCCGAGACCGGTACGAGATTTACGACTACTCGGATAGAGTCTGCTCCGACAGCTACGCATCGCAGTACATTTTATTTATTTGAGCAAGATAGACGAAATGAAACCCTACGCCTCAAATCATTTAGAACTTTAAGAGTAATATGTACGCAAGCTAGTGCGTACAGGCAGCATCATCGATTCTGGTACAAGGTTTACGGCTGCATGGACAAAGTCAGCTCCGACAGCAGCGCAATACAATGTTTACAACTGCACGGCCTAGTTCGGGAACATAACAATTTATTCATTCAGGAAGATAAAGACTCAGACGAAACGAATACCCAACTCCACCCCCTCAAAACCTCATAGAGTAATATGTACGCACGCCAGTATGCACAGGTAGTATCGTTGAAATTGGTACAAGGTCCACGGCCTCACGAATCAGATCAACTCCAACCGCAACGCATCATAAGGTTCATAGTTACGCGGCAAAGGTCAACCACAGACATAACATATGGTCCGCACACGAGTGAGCGAGCGTAGACTGAAAAAAGACGCGTCTTCACAAAATCACAAACAGGAGCGCTTGCACAAGTATACCAGCATTATTTGATACGACAGAATTGTGGAACGTGAAGAGGAAAGAAAGGGCAGGTTCATCATGGGCTAAAAACTGCTCAGATTATTATCATCGCACTTATTGTTTAAGGGGATAGGGTGAAAGGGGGGGAGGCAGAGGTCCCTTGGAACCCAACAGAGCCCGACGGCACTCTGAGAATAACCCAAGTCCCTCGGGTCCCCCGAGTTTCCTCGTCTCAGCTCATCTCGGCTTGTCTCAAATAATTTCGGCCAGTTTCTACTTATCGCAACCAGCTCGACTCATCTCAACATGTTCCGACTGATCTCGACGCACCTCGAGAAGCCTTGACGCGGCTCTCCCCTTCTGCGCCAGTAATCCTGTGGACTGCAATAACTAATTATTCTACTCAAGCATTTTAAGGTGGGAGAGGAGTGGGGGGAAAGGGCAGAGGTCCCTTAGGTCCCAAAAGAGCCCGATGAGCCCCGGAGGGTTACCCCAAGTCCCCCGAGGTCCCCGGGTCCATCGAGTCACCTCGTCTCAACTCATCTCGGCTTGTCTCAAATCATTTCGGCCAGTTTCGACTCGTCGCGAACAACTAGACTCGTCTCAACTTGTTTCGACTGATCTCTACCCACCTCGACCAGCCTCGGCGCGGCTCTCCCCCTTTGCGTCAGCAATGGTGTGGACTGTAATAACCAATTTCTCTACTCAAGCACTCTACTTATATACATTCCTCTGTGTGTGGGCTTTACAGCGTAGGGAGGGAGGAGCAGAGGTTCCAGGATTTAGAGGGGCCTCAAGAGGGTCTTACAGGGTCTCGATGGTGTCCCAAAGGGCCCCAGAAGAGTCCAAGTGGATCCCCTCAAATCCTCCTGGTCTTCCAAGTCCCCCGGGTCCTCAGAGTCCCACGGATCCCACTAGTACCCACCATTCCCTGGGTCACCTAGTCTCAACCCACCTCGATAAATTATAAGCAATGTAAAATTTATCATGAAAAAAGGGCATAAAATAAATAATAGAGCCAATGAAATAAGAAATACTAAAATAATCTGTTAATGATGTATAAAATGAATAATCGGGTCTCTAGGTGTTGATCTCTTGGAGGCTTATTATCAGAGGCTTATGGATGGAGATTAGGGATAGTAGTTAGTCTTTCTTGTTGCCGAGTACCTGGCAGTTTCACTGAAGTATTGTGATGTTGTTCACTTTGGAGGCGGTTCACACTCAGTCCTTGACGATCTATTGTTGGTGTGTCGTGTGGTTGGCTAAATTTTTCGGGGTGCTCGTGCTTTTGAGTTTGCTCAGGAGTCCTAAATAGAGTGTTTGAGTGAGCATATGTCTTGGGTAGAGCGTGGTCTGCTAGGATTACTACGGTCGCAGCTGTGAGTGCTCGTGTGGGTGGATGAGTGTGTCCGCTCATTGTGCTTTCTTCTTGTGCGAGTGCGCTGATCTTCTGTGGCTGGTTCCTTAAACTGTATGGTCGGCTGAGTAGTAGCTGGTGAGATATTTAGGTAGACTGAGGTACATAGTTGAACATCGGTCTCTGGTTTAAGTTCTTTGTTGAAGATTTGTGGCGCATCCTCACACAGACGATGGTCTTTCCCGCTGGCGAGATGTTCTGGTGTCGCGCATGCGAACTGAGGGTTGAGTCCCGTACTTTGGTTTTCGCTGGCTGTGGTCTCGTTTAGGACGAATCGCAGTTGTTCTATGTACGGTTCTTGACGAGCTGTTGATCGTGGGCTGTTTCAGATCTTTTTGCTTCGAGGCAGGTAGGCGTCGAGCTCCTTGTGGTCGTCGCCGGCGTCTTCATCTCTTCGCCTTACCGTTTTGGTGGCCCTCGCGTCGTGGTCGACCAAGGAGGCAGCATCCATCGCGGTGTCCTCTTGGACCCCGGTGGGTTCATTGTTAGGGCCACTCACCTCAGTTGCGAGGGCGTTTGCTGGCCTGGGTGCGGCAGTGCTGCTACTAGGGAGGAGTATTGAGGTAATGTTAATAGGTTATGTTGACGATGCATAGGTACCGTCTGAGGGGTTGGGTCGGTTTTTAGATTCAACTGCTGCGGAATAGTTAAGGCTGGTTTGATTTTTTTCGTGTCAATGTATATTTGGCAGCTGCGGTCGCCCGCCTCAATGGAGGCATGAACAATGGTAACACGTAGGTAGGTAGGCTTTGCAGACGTTTTCTGTCATGGTCGCCGACGAGCCTCCTACAACGTTGAGGAGTGTGCGGCTGGCAGTGTTTGATAACGTGACCGTATTCAATGCCCTTTATGCACATTGCAAGCCAAATTGCCTCTGGAAGAGTTCTTGTTCTCTGTTCGCACGGGATTACTATGAATCCCGTGCGTCCGTTATTGGGAAGGCTATTTGGTATGCGGTGGAACGAGTTTTGTGATTTGATCCACGTTGCTTGAGAAACTCAGATAGCTCCGTAGTCCTTTGAAAAACCTTCAGCGAAATCGCTCAGGTTTTTTGTGGAGGTATAGAAGGATTGGAGTGGATTCAAGCCTCATTTACACCGGAACCTCAACGTGAGTCATATTAGGCTCCCCCTTAGGGCTCGGCGATCATGGATTCTAGTAGGCTCGCATGCCCCGGAATGCGAGAAAAACAACGTTGTCAAAGTTAAACATTTTGGAAATTTCAGTCGTGTCAGACGCACGCTGGTGTGCACAAGAAAAATGTTTAGACGGAACGGATTTCCGCTTTCAATCACTTAGAACTTCAAGACTAATACGTATGCACGCCAGTGCGCACAGGTAGCATCGTCGAGATCAGTACAAGGTTCACATCTACTCGGGCAAAGTTAGCTCCGAAAGCAATGCAACACAATGCTCACAGCTACGCGGTCTAGTTGTTTTAGTACAATTTATTTATTCAGGTAAGATTAAAACTCAGACTAAACTGAACTAATCCCCGCCTCCAACCCCCTCCCATCCCCGAACGTCAGGAGTAATATGTACTCACGCCAGTGCGCACATATAGTATCGTCGAAATTGACACAAGGTTCACGGCTACACGGACAAAGTCACCTCCGACAGCAACGCAACCCAATGTTTACACCAACGCGGTCTAGTTTATTTTTAGTACAGTATATTTATTCAGGTCAGATAAAACTCAGACGAAACTAATCCCCGCCTCCAACCCCTCAGAACTTCAAGAGGAATATGTATGCATGCCAGTGCGCACAGACAGTATTGTCGAAATTGGTACAAGGTCTACGGCTTCACGGATCAGATCAACTTCAACCGTAACGCAGCACAAGGCTTATAGTTACTCGGTAAAGGTCAACAACAGAAATTACATTTGGTACGCGTACGCGCGAGCGAGAACGGACTGAAAAACACTTATTCACAAAATTACAAACAGGAATTCTTGCACAAGTTCACTCGCATTACTTTATTAAATTGTGGATTGTTGAGAGGAAAGAAAGGGCAGGTTCATCATAGGCTGAAAAACTGCTCAGATGAGTGACATACTTATTGTTTAGGGGGATACGAGGGGGGGCAGATGTCTCTTGGGTCTCAAAGAAGCCCGATAGGTTCCGGAGGGTAACCCAAGTCCCCAGGGTCCCACGAGTTCCCCGGGTCCCTGAGTCCCCTCGTCTCAGTTCATCTGGGCTTCTCTCGACTCATTTCGCCAAGTATCGACTCGTCGCGTCCAACTCGACATGTTTCGACCAGCCTTGACGCGGCTCTCCTCCTCTGCGGCGTTAATCCTGGTGACTCTAATAACTAACTTTTCTTCTCAAGCATCTAAGGGTGGGAGCGGTGTAGGAGGGGGGGGGGGGGCAGAGGTTTCTTGGGTCCCAAAAGAGCCCGATGAGCCCCGGAGGGTAACCCAAATCCCCCGACCTCCCCGGGTCTCTTGAGTCTCCTCGTCTCGGCTCATCCCAGTTTGTCTCGAATCATTTCGGTCAGTCTCGGCTCGTCGCATCCAACTCTACTTGCCTCAACGTGTTATAACTAATATCTTTACTCAAGCACTCTACATTTCTTCTGTGTAAGGGTTCCGTTGGAAGGTTCCGGGATTCAGAGGGGCCTCTAAAGGGTCCCACAGTTTCTTAAGAGGGTCCTAAAGGGTCTCAAGGTGTTCCCAAGGGCCCCAGAAGGTTCCAAGTGGGTCCTCCTAAATCCTTCTGGCTTTCTAAGCCCCTCGAGTCTCGAGGGTCCTACTAGTACCCCCCTTCCCTGGGTCACCTTGTCTCAACAACCTCGATATATATATATAATAATAAACAACGCAAATTTTTCAGCATGAAAAAAGGCAAAGAAAATTAATCGAGCCCATGCGAGAAAAAAATACTAAACACTAAAATAAAGTGTTAATGACCTATAAAATTAATAATCATCCATCCACCCCTATTTTCAAGTGTAGGTCAAGTTACGGTATTGAATAAGTCTTTTAATTGATTTATATCAAGCCTTCCTCAGAAGGACGAGTTGGATTTAAAATTCATGATGTCTGATTGAAGGTTGTTTCAGGATTTGACCCTGTGACCGAAAAGGCTCTAGGCAGTTTTTGTTTTCCTGCCTTTGTTCAACGTGCAAAGTACCACTGTTCCTTGTTAATCAAGTGTTGTTTTCACCTCAAGAATATACGTGCTTTCAGCTACCGGGTGAAGGTTTCTCTACAAGCTCTAGTTGTCTTTCCACTATATAATTTGTCAACGCGATCCAAAAGTTCAGAAAGGAGGTTGGCATCATAGTGGTTTGGTTTTGTTTCTATAGTAGATGGTCCCTTGAATCGTGTAACTGCTATTCGATATCACTATCTCACAAAGTTTAGTGGGAAAAATTAATGGTTTCAATGGTGTTGAGACTAAGGTGTCAACCGTTACATGGATATTATCAAATTCGGATGTTCTTACTTTATAACTTTTATTTAACCTCCACAAAGGGAGCCCGCTATAATGCTCTGTGGTTAGCTAAAGGGATCCCGTCAGTACAGCTCGAAGTTGTGGACTGGCCTGAATTGTGTACGTTTCGAGCAGGTTCTCTCCCAAGACTGCCATCATAGGGAAGAACTTTATGAAGGGTTTATTCTGGAAGAGATCTTCAAATATTTTGTTTTTTTCAAAAATCGTTCACCAGTTGGTTTGCGGTTGAGATGATTTCTCCCAGTCTTTCGTCCACAGATGGTATGCACTGCTTTTACGTTATAATTTTGTGTCTTCTTCTTCAAGTTCACTCAAACAAAGAAGGGGGAGGGGATTGCGGTTGATCAACTTTCTCTCCAAACGGCAGCGTGGGAGAGAGGATTTACGCCCAACATTGTCACTAGAAACCGAGGAGCGGCGTTAAAAATTTGCTTCCGCCAGATGATGTTGCCGATACAGGCGTTTACTTGCCGGGTCCTTAATTCATTCGTGTGATCCACAGGAGAAGCCGGGTTGTCAACATTAGATGGTTTTGTTGGGAAGTCATGAGTTCAGAGGTCCTCTCACCACTCCCCGACATACTCACGCTCACCACGGAGCGCATACATGAAGCGTTTTCACGAAATGATAACGAACACCACTTGTGAGCTATTAGAGGTTCGTTTCCCCTGCGACAGAGTATCCTGAAAGTTTAGCATGACCTTCCAAAATCTCCCAGCAAATAGGGGCGATGATGGCTTCCTCACCCTTGGTCCACATTATTGCAGAGGTCTAACAACTTCCGCCTGGAACTCGTATAGGACTTGATCCAAGGTAGAATAATACGGAAGAAAATAATAGTTGAGAGCTAACAAAATAAGGGAAGTGCGAACGAAAAAGACTAGTAATTAAGAAAATAGCACAAGAGCTATGGGTGGAGGATGTCAAGATCCGTTACTGTAGTTTTAAGAGAAGTAATGAGGTGAAGAAATAATGACATTTCTAAGGAAATTAGTGTGTTCACTCCCCCTGTTGGATCGTGTCTTCGTACGACCCCTGAACCTGCAGCGTAGGGGAGAGGGGGAAGCAGTTTCAGAGTACTTTAGCAGGGGAACAGGGGCAATAACATTTTGAATGAAAGTGTTGGACAAATTTTAGAACACTTTTTCTCTTCTCAACTTACCATTTTCCTAGCAAAAAGAAATCAAAGAAAGAAGCACGAATGATTATGTTATGGTTAGCACAATATACAATAAATACTTAAAGCAGGGTTACAATGTGAATGCTGAACCTACTTTTATGAAACGGTGAATTTCTTTAATTGCAGAATTGTATTTCGACAGCAGGATCCTGGCCCTGGCTCCTCGTTTGAAGAGCCTGACCAGATCGAAGCTGTACACCATTTGACCGATTTCTTCTTTAACAGCGTAAAGGTCATTCAAGGCCTTTTGAATGAGGTCCAGTTTGGAGGAGACGAACTTCTCTAGAGATTCGGAAGAATAAGATAAGTGAAATCATTAAATTGGATTGGAGGCTTTTTCCCGCCGGGAATACAACGAACTTGACAAATTAAGGTTGCTTTCGTCAATGTTATTTGTGCTAAGAACTTGAATATTCTGGAACGGATTTTTTTCAGTTGTAATTTTAATATAAACAATTGCAGTTATTCAGCACATCTACATTCAGCTAATTGTAAAAAAATGAATTCAATATTGGTTGATGAACGGCATCAAATAAAATTATGAATCATCTCGAAATATTGAAATCCTAATGTCTGCTGAGCAGGTTGCCCTAATTTTTGGATCAACTAACATCAGCAAAGAGTTAGCAGCATGCTTGGGTTGATTTGAGATTGCCTTGTTTTTTTTCCTAGTTTACCATTCCTGGACCCAGCCTTGCTACGATTAGGTAACAAATCCCTTCACATCTTTTACCGTGCTTGTGCCAATGCCGGGCACTATTTTGACCACACGAGTTTTACCGCCGGAAACAATGTAAAGAAAATATGCTGGTACTGTTGAGTTCAAAGATTTTGTATTCATTAAACATAGTTTGATTTGATTTGGGCCTCATTTCCACCAGAGCCTCAACGTGAGTCATAATAGGCTCCCCCGTAGGCATTTTTTTATAGATTCTCAATAAGCTCAAAAGTTTCTAAAAATACACGCGGATGGAAATCCTTCGATCAGTACTAAAGCAGAAGATAAATCGATAATGGTGAAAGGTTATCTGAAAATAAAATGTTTTTTTCCCTATCCATTTAGCAGGCATGTTCTAGTCAATGAGACCTGATTTTTTGTTAAACAAACATTGAAAAGACTCGTTTGTTTCCTCGTTTCAGATTAACTATTTCCTAATATGCTTTTTCTCTGACGAAAGGACATTAGTTCACTGATTAATGTCAACGTAATTCACGAATTACAACTTTTGGTTACTCCAGTGAACTTAAACCAATTTTTAAAATCATGTTTCATCATCAGCTGGGTTGAAACACAAGTACCGAATTTGAAATTCTGGGCAAGTTGAATCATTGGTGGAAATAGTCTAGTTCGAGTAGGCGGGACAAATAATACAGCCTCACGAATTTTGTTTTGCTACTTCGCTGCATCGGGGAATTATGCTGACTCAAATAACCGACTTAACAGGGAAATATTGATAGGATTAGCCGACAAGCTTTACATAACAATGAAGACAAACTGTCAACATTGTGACGATCTCTCACCACGGGCGGCTGTCAAATAAAATTAGGGATTAATTAATAGGATTTGAACGCCACAGCAACAGATTGACGTAATTCTGGTAAGCTTTCGATAGAGAGATACTACCCAGATCCCATGCTGTAGGAGATACTCGATCACGCACGACTCGAGTTACATTGTATGAAAGAGCTCGCGATACTTGCTTTCAAATAAAACCTCCAGTGTGGTTTCCAGTACCCAACACTCAATGTCCTTCAATGAGAATTTAGTGCCCATCTTCATGGTGTTTTTACGGACAAATTTTGCCGTCCTGGCGATGCTGACGTTTATCCTTTCAATCGCCTCTTCACTATGCAGGACGGCATCGACCAACTGTCGGAGCACTTCAGAGGCTTCGTCATTATTGTAGCATAAGCCTGCGGAAACAACGTCACTTAAATTCACTCTTGTTGCACCTCAAACGCATCTGGTCCTATTGTCGTGATTTGGTTTATTCGCAATGGAAACGTAATGTCCATCGCAAAGTTTCGATTGGTAATTTGTTCTGCAGTTGAATTAGGAGTCGATCATACCAAGGAAAACATTAATAAATTTCCCCAAATGCCCAGCTTCAAAATGTCTTAAACATTTGGGAAACAAATACATTTTTATTTGGCTATTACATCATAACTTCAAAATCAAAGTACTCTAAACTTTTGATTACAGTGACTGGGATTCCTGTGCGCAATTCCTGTCTTGGTTGACTACTTCTTATACCTCAACAACATTTGAACTAAACTGTTAACAATTAAACCCTCCAGCAATGAATTTTACTGCCACCTACACAAAAACAACACCCGGTGAATTGCTAATAATCACCTTTTGGAAACCGCTTATAGGAGTTAATCATGTTTGGCTCCGCCAGGAGTGGAGGCATCGGGCGGAGCTGGCAGTTGCAGTTTACTCTCACAAAGGATGATTCTTCAAAACTGCTTACGGTGATAAACTTGGCGTCCCCACACATTCGCCTGAACGCAAACATATAAACACATCACTCGTGTCGATTAATATAAATACGGTATATCGTGACTGTTCTGCATGCAGAAGATACAACCATCGATAGAGCGCTGTGTAAACCATTCAGGGACTAGTGGTTCTCCAGTAAAATTCAGTACGCTATCTGTTCACATAGTACACTTTGGTCGTCGATAGAACAGCGCTGAGCTTGAATAAGTCTGTTGAGGCTCAGAAAGTGGTCACTCGTATCGTGCTGTGATGGAGCCACGATTGAACGACCGTTGTAGTGAGACTTAGGAGAAAGATTGATTATACGGTTATGATATGGCCCACTTTGATGAGAGAAGTTTCTTCGAACCCTCTGATCGGCAAGGTCAGTTCAATGCTAACGCTGAAACGAAGGAAAATCTGCCGATTCATCGTCTTAATTCATGGTGTATCCAAAACCCAGAGTTTGTTCTTCTTTCGTGGCACGTCAAGTGTCATGATAATTAAATGACAAGCAAATATTATTAAATACGGTGATTCACTGATTTAGATGCAAATGTTGAGACAATCACTTCAGTCATTTCCAGACTTGGTGGACAGTTTCTTTTGGATGCTCTGCCGTTTTAGAAAATATTCGTTTAACAAAATTAAATCATCGATATCAGCACTATTGAATTCAATAATTGATCTGCGTTCATCTTATGCTGGTATAAAAAAAATTGTAACTAGACTAATCTCTAGGCCTGTAAGAAATTTGAGCATCATAAATATATTTTAATATTTAAAAAAAACACTATTGCAACACCATACCTTCCACAGAGCGTGGCACATTTATCTGCACTCGTCTGTCATGCTCTTTATTTGTGGTGTTGGTGAAATTAGAAAAAAAAAATTGGAACAATTACTATGATTTGATCAATCCTTGAAGTTTTTGGGCAATTGTTAGTTATGCAATTGGACCCATTACTGAAAATAACATGTATATATCCAATATAAACAATTTTCTAGTGACGTCAATGGTTAAAATAAAACGTGTCGAAACTGCTTAGCGTTGAAATCCTAACGTTGAAATCTATGATGACACGACTGTGACATAAAAAAAACGTGAACATCAAACATTCAATAGCCTTCTAAGTATTCATTAGTTAAATCGAAGTTGTCAGACTAAGTAAATCGGCAACCATTTTGTACTTCATATTCTGAAAGCTCATCTCCATCGGACCGTTCTTGCAAACAGGGTAATGCCAACTGCCATCACTTGTCTATCAACAGAGTAATGCCCACTACCATCACTTGTCTATCAACAGAGTAATGCCCACTGCCATCACTTGTCTATCAACAGGGTAATGCCCACTACCATCACTTGTCTATCAACAGGGTAATGCCCACTACCATCACTTGTCTATCAACAGAGTAATGCCCACTACCATCACTTGTCTATCAACAGAGTAATGCCCACTACCATCACTTGTCTATCAACAGAGTAATGCCCACTACCATCACTTGTCTATCAACAGGGTAATGCCCACTACCATCACTTGTCTA